>JAQGAY010000660.1:0-22330 GCA_034698085.1 Polydesmus angustus | reverse complement strand
GGGGGATGGGGCGTTTTGTCAATTAGTAAACATGGAACGTTTACGGGCGAGTGTTAGGTAATTTGAAACGCGTCGAGGGCGAGGTTGCGCGCGGACAATGATAGTGTTTTTATAGGTCACATCGATTAATTCGCGTTTATTGCTAGGGGTTTTTGAAGCTGGATGTGTCGTCTCGTCTCGGATTTTTTTTTTTTTTTTTTCAGCTTTCTTCTCTTATAAAATTTGAGTTGAAGCAATGGCTTGACAGCCATAAACTTAGAAAATAATAATGTCGTCAAAGGATAAAAAAAAAATCAAAACATGCAATTTTCTTTTAACAGCAACTACCGACCTCATTTATAGATTGATAATAGCATTAAAGTAGTGCGCCGGAGTTGGAGATTTTTTTTTTCTCTCTGCCTCGTTCTTAAGATTAAGATGGGAATAAAATGTGCGACACTAATTTGCGGTTTATGTCGTAGCCAATGGGACGGCGGTAAAAGATTAGCGTCGAAATGTAACCCTCAAATATTTTCCACTCGGGTAAATTTTTAAGTGCCGATGCGAAATATGTGGAACTCGGGAAAATTTTTGGAGAGTCCTTCATCGAACGCGCACGCGCGCGCAACAAATGCTTTTGTTTGATTTTGCTTTTGTGTTTCGAGCTTCATTAAGCTTCGTTGTAAAATTATTGCGGTTCGTTGAATTTCGGACTAAGGTTGTTAGGAAATGACACAACACTGTTATTTAGGTACACACGTTTTATTTAGTAAATAGTTGCGGTACTTTGGTAAACTTTGTTATTGGTCGCTTTTTTTTTAAAAAAAATAAATTATTTAAAATGTTGTTTACAGTTTAATTAGACTTTGCTATTTAGTTAACAGAAGTAATCTTTAAAACGTATGAGTTAATTTTAATAAGTTAATTAGATTTAAAACACAGGCAGGTAGCAAAATACTGTATACGTGCTTCTATGTTTATGTATTAATTGCTTAAACATAAAAACATCAACTAATTTTTTTTTTTTTGTGACATAAATGAAATTACTTTCTAATTTAATTTGCAGCCGACGATTTTCTAATGATACGACTGCTAATGTCAGCTTTTATTCCGAACGATCGAACTTTTGCGTCTCGATGGCAACCTACCGGCAATTGCGTGCGTGCGGTATAGATTTTTCATTGATGAGTCTTTTTCTTTTAATTTTATTTTTTGGTTTACCGCATCTTTAAATGTAAGAAATGATGGATGCTCGTCGTCGTGAAGAATGTCGAGCTTTGGGGGATACAAACGTGTTTGCTAACCACGGAAGCGTAAGGCGACTAAACAGAACCCATAAGATGAAGACGAAGAAGACGAAAATGATGCACCCACTTTCAGTTTCGAATCGTCTATTTTCTCTAATCTGCGAAATGAATATTTTTGTTTATCATACGTGAAATCGTCTCGCATAACGATAATTGAAAGACGAGGAGAAGAATATTGTAATTGAATCGCGCGTTGTTTAACGATGACGTTTAAAAGCAATAACCGTAAACCCCGCGCGTAGTTTTTGATCTTGGTTCCCGTATTTCTACTGGCATCTGATTACTTAGTCGACGCTGACTCTCTCTCTCTAAACTAGTCTCTCTATCCCTCATTTTCCACTTTCGATGGTGGTTTAGGTAATTTGTATATAGATTATATTTTCGCGTTTGTGTACGTGAAGACGATGAGTTAAGGTTATTTTTATTCTTTGCGTATGTGTGTGCTTTCAGCTTAATTTCAAATCCATTGCGCAAAAATATCATCGTGATTTTTTGGGGCTTGAAAATTACGCTCCGTTTGCTTTCCAACTCGTTGATGCTTTCAGATTTTCGTTTAACTTTTTATTTTATTTCTGTTTGGAAATGATTCAAGAGAAATCTCGTTTTATTTATTTATTTATTTTTTTTTCGTTTGCTGCGCTCAACAGCAGTGTGACTTATATTAACAAGCTCCAATGCCATTCTTAGTCCGAGCGAGAAATGCCTAAGTGAATTGGTGCAGTTCACTCGGAAACGTATCCCCGTAATCGTTAGTTAGCGTGCTATACTCAAGGGCACCAGCACTATTATTATACGTACAGTAGTGGGGTTTTTTTTATGTTTTTAAAATATTAAATCGTTGCCAAAAACCTATCTGTAGATTATATACGAAACGATTAAAGAAGTTTTAAGGTTTTCGATTTCTGCGCTTTTATCTTTTTCAAACCACACCTGTTCTGATCCGTTCAGTATGTTTATGGTTTTTATTTTAACGTAAGCTTAAAGAAAAGGGTCAAACCTCAGAGCATTAATAGAAAATTATACGGTGCAGTTTCTGATATTTTTTCGGTATGAAATAGAAAATAATTTAGAAATATAACGCGTTTCGAGTTTAATAAATAAATGAATAGATTAAATGTTGTGTTATTCAGAATTAAATTTTATTGTACGGTATTAATTAATTTTTTTTTCTTGCAAAGTGCTTATCATTATAGAAACAGGAAGGCAAAAATTTTTAGTAACCATGGTTACTAAGCTTTCGGAATGTGCTGTGCAATGATTTAGTCGTAAAATATTAATTGCATTTAAATTTAATACTAATGAAAGAATTATGGTTGTTCTAAAAATAAAAAAAGGTAATTAATTGGATGATGATGATATATTTATTTTTCTATATTTTTTTTAATAGCAATCTTGGTCATTTATACATCACAATACGCAGTACAGTTGTAATGCATTAATTTGGCACTGCAATTAATTTCGCAATAAGCGCGGATTTATGTGTTATTGCGTATTTAAATTGAAGAAGAGTAACTATTGCTCTCATCCGACGGATTTGGTTAGAGATGCTCTACTTAGGCAGGGCTTTAATTAAATCGCAGACGAATACACAATGGCTGGCGGATCGGCAAATAATGCCTCGAATATTATTGTCGAAATGACAATTCATTTCGCGATCGTCGTTAGCTGGTTGGGAATCTTTTGATGCTCTTTCTACATGTAATAGATGTACATACAGTAAAGTGAATAGGCGATAGGTTTCAAATGCCGATTATTTATTTATTTTTTTTGTTTGTACCGTATGTTGTCATGGGTTGACGGTTGTGGGGGAGGATTAACGACAAATTCGTTGGATGATGACGAGAGGAGGGGGCAATTGGAAAGGGATTATGACTAACGTTGTGGTTTGTTTATTTGTTAGAGGCCTTGCTGGAAACACGGGTCGAAGATAATAAGAAAGATCTATTAGTTTTGATCCTCCGGTCTACACCATCATTAATTTTCCATCAATATAGTCGTAGGGGTTAATTAGTTATTTATCTGCTTTTTCAGATTGATTTTACATGTATTACGACGCAGGATTGATGGGGAATTAATTAATTGTCGTTTTAATTATTATTTTACCAGTACCGGCAGATAAAATTATTTTTCCTTGTTGAGTTTAGCGTGAGCCAAACTTTGTTTTTGCTCTTCTTAATTTAGAGCTCGTTGAACTCAAATTTTCTAAATTTGAATCGTAATTTATTAAAGTTGGATTTTTTATAGACTTATTTGTCAGCGATCGACCGAGATGCCGAAGCATATTCGAAGAATTTTGAGTAGTTGTATGTTGGCTTGAAATCAGCGTCCTATAGTCTAACGCTTTTTTTTTTATGAAAAAAAAAAGTATATACATAACACTATATTATGTGTGATTTCTTTTTTATGGCGTAGGTGTATTTTGCGGGGGTGGGGATAGTACAGTATTTTGAAGAATCCTCTAATTATCTTTTGCGGTGTTGATTTGTAGGCAAATGCAGTTGTTGTTGGTCGCCGTCAACCGTCGGTTAGATTTTTTTTTTTTTTTTGATTTCTCTTTCGTGTTGGTATACGACGCTGGTACCTCTACATGAAAGACTTGAATGACATTCAGTTCACGTCAAAGCTACAAATTTATTCATGGATATTTTTGCCATTTGGGAACCAAATATTTACACCACCCAATCTTCCGGCGCCCTAGTCCGTTTGCAGTTTTTTTTTTTTTTTTTATCTTCCGCGCAACTCTTCAATTTCTCTCTTGAATACATTTCCCACCCGTATAGTTAGGGGTTGAAGGCTAAAATTCATCTAGAGACCGTGCATGTTATACGAGTATTGTGCCGTACGTTCGAGTGATGTTTGGTTTTGTACTTTCGATGGAAGCTTGAAATCGGATTTGATTCTATCTTTCCCCTCTCCTCTTCTTCCCCTAAAAAAAATGATTGTGCCGCATATTTGATACATCGGTACGCTTTTCGTGTAACGCAAAAAGTCTGACATTCGCACATTAAAATTCCTACGAAGATTATTTACATTCATTCAATATGTGCCGGTACCCTGGCGGTAAATGCGAGCGAAATTGTGTGCTTAATGGAATCAATGTACGAGTAGTATTGTTGACGTTTTATTTGATTCGAATTTGACGTTAAAATGTTGAACGATATATTAAACTGTATATAAATTTTTTTTTATATGTTTACAATCATCGTAGGCATTGTAAAAACATTTAAAATCCTATATATTTTTAATAGGGTATAATAACTTATATTCTGTTATGAAATTGATTCTATTCTCAAGACATCTGTACCACATTTTATTTTTAATGCAATTTTGCGTTAGGTTTATTTGCGATAAGATTTTTTTTTATTGCTGCTTCATCATTTTGATTTATTACGGTAGCAAAAAAATATATTTTTCATTTCCTTAGCAATACTATATTTTAATTGTTTATAAATTAAATTGTTATAATGATATGTGTATTTTATTGGGAGTATTTAGTTAAGCGTTATAATGTAAATACCGGTACCATTTATTATTATTATTATGAGATAGACTTTAATTTGAAATAATTTATGGTTAGTTATCGTGTTTTTACTGTATTATAATCTTGAAATGATTCAGCAGGTTTGTCAGTGTTGCAAATTAAAAATTAATAATTTTACTGCTCAGATATCTTCAACGTATTAAGTTTCGAGAAAAGGATAATTTTTTTTTGTATTATTTAAAAAAAACGAAACTTGTAAACTTCTGCCAAAAAGTCGACGAAGTTTATATTTCCATTTACTTTTAGTATATTTTAGGCTTGTTTACGCTATCTTAAAAAATCTGTTAAATTGTTTGTTTAGTATAATTGAAAGACGTGTTAAAAATGGCCAGTGTTGGTTGATGTCGCCGCAGGCATCTAACCCAGGCTGCCAGCACTGTTTCTCTGTTTAATACCGTAAAGGTAAAAGTTTGTTTGCGGAGAGGATCATTTTTACGAATAAACTAATAAATCGCAGATGTCGATTTTAGAGCGCGAATGGGACGAGCTAAACGCAGAAATATGGGTAGGTTTATCACAAAAAAAAATTATAAGTTAAAAGGGAAGAGTAAGAAAATGAGAAGGAAAAAAAAGTAATGCGTAGTTTGTGCGAATTCAACGATCGTCATTATGGCTTTCGTCGCGCAGCCGCAGTAAAAATCACGGTGTCGCTTACTTTAATTTCACACACTCGCAGACACATATACATGCATTCGAAGCCAAATAATACAGATTTCTTTTTTTTTTTTTAATATACAATATAATATTTTATACACCAAACATCAATGGAATGAAAGCACAATAACTTAATTCGAAAGATTTCTCATAATATTTTCTCCGCCCCTACTACATATTTCGCTCTCTCTCTCTTTACACATTCCCTCGAAAGCAGATGTCAAAACAAAATTGTCGTCGATCTGTATAAGTTTTCGAGTCGAGAAATAAATTTTATCGATTTGGCGTCAACGCCAAACGACGCGCACGTCGCGCTTTATTGTACAGAAAGTAGATTTTTATATTTTGTAAAATTCAACTCAATCTTATGATTAACACCCCTGAAATTCGGGAGGAGAACAATCGTAGAAAAAGCTAAGGAAAATTGGAGAATGAAATCATTTAAGCGTAAAAACGTTGGAGTTTACGATTAACTCTCGTATTACTGAGAGAAATAGCCCGGCTCGCCCCGTCTCAGCATCTTTCATTCTTTTCGTCAGACGAAAAGTTGAAAACGACATTTTTAGAGAAAAAAAAAACCGCACGCACGAGTTGGGAGAAAAATATTATACCGTACTGTATAAAGGTTTGGAGAGAAGAAAAATAAAATAGAACTGAAGAAAGAACGCTATTTCTTTCTGGTTGGTCTGTCGATCGACATTTAGTGTGTGTTGGATAGTTCGAATGTCGGCGGTTTCTGCGGCATAAAAAAAAATTTTTTTTTTTTTTGAGTAGAGGTACCGGTAGCGTAAGTTTTTTTTTATTTTTTTTAAACTTGGAAATCTGTATCGCTTTATTAAAAACTTGTGGGCGGGCATTTATGTGAGCGGAAAAACAAAGAAGAAAACGTTGTTAGCTCTGCGGAGCGTAGGGTAAAATAAATAATAAAGAAAAAAAAAAGTTTGGAAAGAAATAAAATAAAAACAATCGTAAGATCGTATTTGAAGGCGGGTTTCGAGTTTGACATTGCGCTGGAGGTACCGCAGTAATAAGATAGAGGCAACGGCGTATATTTAAATCGCTTCCAAGTTGCTGCGCGCAATGTAGTGTTAAAAGGAAACCCGTGATATATAATATATTGAAGTACACACGGTATAAAATAGACGATGTACTTTTCGCTTTTGTATCCGCGCGTATCGTAGTTTGAAGAGCTAAATTATTGGTACTAGTACATGTAGTAGCAGCAGCACCAAACACGACTTGCTTTTCATTTTCATCGAGGTTTCGTTCTCTCGCGCCTCTTTCAGGCCTAAAAACAACGCCCTCAACACTTTTACTTCGGTAGTAAAATGGGGAAGAAGGAAAAAAAAAAAAGGGAAAAACTTATGAAATTTTCATCCCTCTTGGCTGGATAGATGTACTTAAGAGTTTACTAGTTCTTCGAAAATGTCGACGTGTGATGAAAGCGAGAGAGAAGGTGGGGTGTGTGTGTTTTCTTTCGTGCTAAAGGGGGTCTTTTTAAAGCAGTTTATGGCGAAGCTTAACAATTTCCTTTTCGGAGCCTAGTTTCAATCGTTGAATATATGCCATCGAGCCCCTAACCTAGTTGCGAGTTAGTTTTTGGCTTTAAACACTCTCGTAATCTTTGGCGTTTTCATCCGGGGACCACCTCGCAAATAAGAAAGTGCAAGTAGCTCCCTCCTATAAACACTAATATGGAAATTTTAAGAGCTTCTACTGCATTGAGCAATAATTTTAATGGCTTTATGATAAATTGCACTGCCGAGTTTTTAACTCGATGGCTAAACAAGTCGCATCGACGGCTTTTACTTACTTGTCTTTCTCTCCCTCCCAAATTTTATATAGGACGGAAATATAGGGATAATGCACTTAATATTATTCGATGAGTTAATTTAAAGTTCGCGAGAGCTTTTAACCTCGCTCGGCAGGATTTTTACTGATTTTTCTGCCGGATTATGTTAAATATTGTATCGTTTCTAATGTTGTAGTAGTTTCTGACTGTAGGTCTTGAGTCTGGTCCAATAAAAAAATGTGGGGAAAAAATTAAACGGAGGGTATTGCGTTATCGTGCGCACAGATTGCGAATGAAACAAAAGGACATTTCCGTATTTTATATCTTATAAAAAAAAAGTTTAACGAGCGAAGCTGCTTTATGATTTCAACTTTTGCGTTTTATTTCCGGTGTACAGCGTTTTCTTAACGACGTACAATGTTCCGCAATATTTATCTTTAATGAGGCTAGACAGAAATACCCCCTAAAAGCTTGGATTTTGTAGAATAACTGACGTGCTTTAAAATTTGAAATTTATATATGTATTTTTAATATACAGTAAGAAAGCAGTAATTTAAGACGAAAATATGGAAGCGTAGACGCAGCTTGAAATGCCGTTAACAAGACTTTATTGACTTTTAATACTGTTTTACAGTAGAACATTATAGTAATGTACGCATAATTACCACTTTTATATAATTTTTATAGACTGTGATTCTCGAATCGGAAGTAATGCTTACTCGTTGTTGAGAACTGGGTAGGCAAAAGTATCGTGTATTCGTCATTTCAAGCACGTCATTAAATTTTTAATCAATTTAAATGTTAATTGGAATAGAAAATCTTTTGGGCAATTATCACGCCGTAAAAAAGCGCGCTTATTTAAGTGACGGGCGTGGATCCACGTCATCGTACACCAAACCGACAGGGGTTAAAAGCTGGGTTCGGTGTGTGGCGACGGCAAAAGAATTTATTTTTTATTTCTCTTAGAAAAGAGTTGATTCTTTTTAGTGGTGTCACTGGCATAATTTAATGAGTAGGAATGACAGATGCTTTTCCAAAATGCGATAGATATTCGCTTAGCAACACGTGATCGCGTCAGTCACACGCTCTCACTTTTGAGCATCTTTTTTTTTTTTTGATGTTTCTTTTCCCGTACTAGAATATGCGGTTATTGTATATATGAGAGAATACGAATACTGTACATGTGTATTCAGTAATGCCAAACGGTTATGGGAGGGACTAGGGGGCTCTGTAGATCGAATCGATTTCTATTCTCGTTTCAAACGTTAATGGATATACGGCATCGCATGCATTTGTCTCTTGTATTATTCAAAATAAATTGAAACATATATTTTTCTTTTCTTTTTTTTAAATTTGAAAAAACAGAAATTGTGTTTATGATTACGTGACACCCAGCTATCAACGCCTTTTTTTTTCTATTGGTCGAAATCCTCGCGTGGTACTGCCTATATAGGCCTTAGTAATGTCGATGGTGACTTTAACTCTTACGATATTGACGAGACTTTAACGTTGCTCTTATTCATTTTTCATTTTTTTGATGTCGAAATAAGGCCGGCACGTTTGTACTACTCCTACACGTATATTTTTGTGTTATTTTCCTGTACTTTCATATCTTCAGTATACTGTATATATTATTATTATTATTTGTTATTTTCTCTCGCTCCCCCTTGCTCTTTATTCGTTCGCGCACAAATCGATATAAATGTGAATATTATAAATATCCTGGTCCAGACGACCCAGGTTATGTATCTAATGGAAAAGCGTGTCTAGAATTTAATATAACGGCGCCTTTTGGAGAGCGCGAGATGATACCGTTATGAGTTTTTACGTTGAGCGTATAAAAATTGACGCGAGCCCGGACTTTACGACGTAATATGTTTCGCATGGCCTAGTTAATATTATTGGGTGCTAGCTATTTCGTCGCCCTTTCTCTCTTGCTTTGATAATAAACTGATGGCTAACCACTTGTTCGATCGTCACGTCGCTGTGAAAATTGTTAATTTTTTTTCACCTCCCCTGTTGTTGTTTTTGCGGAATAGATTTTGATGTTTACGATGGAAACTGTAACTACCGGTAGGTCTTAAATTTTGGAGTCCTTGTCTTAAGGGATTGTGTCATATTGTTAGAAATGAAACTTATGGCTGCTGTAGCAGCACGCAACAAATTTAATATTAAGAGGAAAAATTGTTAGTGAAATACAATAATTTATCTGGTTAGAGTTTTCATATTTTATTTATTTTTTTGTTGTTATAAACTAGAATACAATTTCGTGCCTTATTTACGCGAGAGCTAAAAAAAATTCCTATTCTAAATCAAGCATGCATATTGTTTTACAAGTGCGTTATTACGCGTTAGATTAAAAGGTAAAATTAAATTATATGCTATTAATTCAATTTTAACGCAAACTTAAATTAACTTAGAAAACTTATTCCCTCTTGAATTTAACATAAAATGAAACATTTTGACATTTTAAATTTAATTTTCTTGCATTATGAATCGGTGAGATTTACGATTTCTTATAAAACGGCGATAAAAATGAATTGGCGAAGAGATTAAATCTACGGGATTTTCTAAGAAACTCGCGTATAATTTTTTTTTTAATTCTATTTTTTGTTGTACCTAACTTTATAATATTCGTCCTCCCCATCGTTTTTTTTATAACAAGAAATATTCTCATTTGTGCGTACGAAATGGTTAACAAGTCAGTTGAAGGCAAAAAAATCGCTATTTTAAAAAGCTCTGCAAGACTTCTACGTAATAATCAAATCAAGAATAATAGAACATTCTCCTGGTTATTAAATAAAACGTACAGACAAGACTTTATCGACGTCGCCGGCAAATGTTTCTCATGTGGCGATGGGGGGTGCGCAACTTATTCGGTATCTCACGTCTTGGAGTACTCAGCGCGTCCTCGGTACACACGCACGAGCACGGTTGGAAATAATGGGAAATTGGAAGAAGCGACAATTTTTTTTTTATTTTTATATTATTAATTCGCGGTTGATCTAATGACGTCAGCGAAGTTGTCTCTCTCATGGTATTCCGACACGAGGAAGTGTTTCATTTATGGACTCGGTAAATCACGGTTTAATCGCTGCCAACTCGCTTTAATTATAAAGCGAGGAAGAAAATTATGTTTATCCTTCTAACAGAGGTTCATCGGGGTTTCTCAAGATGAGAAAAAATGATAAGCTTATTAGTTTTCCTTTTGTTAATAACAACAATAATTAATTAATCGTGAAATTTTAGTAGGGTTGTTTATTAAGACTACACATACTGTATCTCATAATTTATTGTGCTTGTCGAAAACTCGTAATTACTAAGTTAGTACATTTTTTTTATCGCTTTGCGTTTTCTAATAATACTAAGAGCATTTCGTTTATTCATTTTATATTTAATTTCTTTAAAAAAAAAACTAACTATAATTTGGTTCAGTATGTTTTAATAATTTAACAAGTTTTATTTTTAAATGTACATGCATACGGCATAGGGAAATTACTTTGTAATGCCAGTGCATCCATGTTCCATTCTATGATATTACATATTTTATGAGACTAAAAAGTACAGGCACGGGAATTAAAAATCCGCTTCTCACAATCTGCATGCCGTTGTTTTTTTTTTTGGGGGGTTTTTTTTTTTAAAAAAATATTTTTTTTGTTCTACTTTGGCATTGTGTGCAAGTTAAAAGCGGTTGGGTGTAGCGTTAATGATGTTGTTCTGAAATATTTTTACCCCCCTCTCTCTCTTCAATCCCTCGCTCAACATTTTTTTTCTTTACTTCTTTTGTGGGCATACGTTTATAACATTTTGTTTTTATCACTATTTTGGCAAGTGTGTTTGTGTATATTGTAGTGAAGGCTGCAGAAAATGGCGTTATTTATAGATGCTAAGCCTGCGCTACACTCGGTCATCCGCCTCGCATCCCAGTCTTTTAGTTCGTGGGAGACGCAGCTGCCGAATGACGATCATGTGTCTTACTGTCACATTGTGACCTCGTTTTTCTGCATACAGAGTGAAAAATAATTTTCAATTTGGTCGCGTTTGAGATTTTTCCGGATGTTAATGGGCAACATTTTGTTGTTGTTGTCGTTGTTACTCTAGTTGCTGCTGGATACTGTACTCGAAAACAGCTCTAAACTCAACTTTAATGTTCCTATCCTAGTTTCCGTTTCTATAACCTATACCTCTCCCGGGTTTATTTTTTATTGTATTTTTTTTCTTCTTCGTTTTATTTTCTACGGTTTGGTAAATTGAGGAGTGAAATTGTCTTAGATAAAAAAAAGGTATGTAGATTTAAATAAAAGCGGATAGGTAGGAAGAATAATGCGATGAAATTTCTTTTTTTTTTTTTTTGGCATGGAAGAGTTGTTTATCTCGCACGTGCGGTAGGTTCAAATCGTGATTCGATTGGAAGGAGTACACGGGTTCTACTAATATGTTGCGACTCCCAATCTATTCTTCTTTTTTTTCACTCGCTCCATCGCTCTTGTAGTAAAGACTATCGATGGCATGTATCGGCTACGAACATGCACTCGTCGACGGCGCAATCAAAACTCGGAATGATCTGTTTTGTTTATTCCGAAGGCCAATTTTGGCTGAAATCCAATTGAACAAGAATTTTTCTTGTTTTTTTTTTTTGTTTTTTTTGCGCGCGCGCGCGAAGAGACGAGCAGGAAGAATAAAAAGAAGATATTTGTTTGAAGAAGAATGCAAGATGGCGGGGATGATTTTCATTTTCGTCATCGCCTTCGTCACTCGTACCACTGATCTAGCCTACCAATTCCATTTTAGGATTCGAACGCTTTTGTTGAATAAAAGTCGTACGAGCAATTTCAAAGATTTTTTTTTTGTTTTGTTTTTACTGTACTAGGATACAACTCAGGTTTTGTATACACTGTACATTGATATGGGAGAATGCGTTTTTACCATTTATTAAATAAACATACATGTTGAGCTGGCGTTGTTGACCGTGGGAGGCTGTGTTTTACCACCGGCTGTGTGTGCATGCATGTCATCATTATACCCGAGAACGATGATGCTCTTTATCACGTCGCTTCTCCATCATTTCCATCTCTCTCCCCTACCCCGCTCACACACACCCTATGTCTCTCTTCGTACTTGGATCTATTTTTGTTTTTGTTTTATTGGCCATCCATTTACATTTGCTCAACTCTAAATCTCTTAACACAACCTGGGATTCGATTCTATTTTGAAAGTTAATTGGGAACTGTCAGCTATGTCAACGCTTCTTGAGAGCGAACACACGCGCTAAAAACGTGTTTGCATTATTAATGGGAATTATATTTGTCATAATTACTTAAAATGTATAGTGATTTTGTTATGCTTAAGAGTGCTGTACTTTCTTTTTTTGTTTTATTATTTTTTTTAAAAGAAAAATTTACTAATACAGTAATGTATTGTAATGCTATTAAGCTTTTATTGTGGTTAGATTGAAAACTGACAGGGGAATGGTCATTGTATTAGTTACCGTACGTCTTAAATATGTGTATAATTTTAATTCTCATGAGAGCATATTAGTGTGTTTGCGCAGCACTTCTCGTTTTATTTTTCTCATTATATTAAGCTCGTGACATAGCTTTCGTTTTAAACGTCCTTAAAAAAATTTAAGCAAAAAGAAATCTTTATTATTTTAACAAAATAGCGTCAATTAACCACAGTTCGTGTCGTTGAAATCTTCAAAACTTTCATGTGGCATCCATTTAGAATACTGACTGCGGTTCTTAAATTCTGTTTTTTAGTCGTTTAGATTAATATTGTGAATACATGTATTTACAATAAATTTTAAAGGTATTTAAAGTTCCGGTGTATGTTTAAAGTGTTTTTGAAGCTTCTTGTGCTGGTCTATCTACGAAAGAAACGCACTAATAAAATGCGCGCTAAATAATTGAATAATGCAATTAATGAGCAACGCAATACGGTTCAAGAAAGTTTGAATTCTCTACTTTTGACATTTTTAAAGTATTCATCGATGAAATTAAAATTCAGTATTCCAAACTCATACATTTCGTAGTTGTGTTTTATGATTGCATTTTAGTACGAGTATAGTAAGGGGATTGCCAATGGTGAGATGCGCGCGAGGAGATTTAGGAGCACTCAAGCTACAAAATTAGGTATAGTGGAAAGGTAGAATTACAGAATATTGGCGAATCATACTATTGAATAATAAAAATGGTGGTAAATAAGAAATACGGCAAATAAAAAAAATTTAAGCACGAGAAAATAAAATACGATTCATGTTGAAACAGACAGCATAATTAAGTGAAATTTAAAGGTAAAGGCGGAAAATCCAACGCAAACACGTTTATACTTCTTCTTATTTTAACTTTTTTTTAAAGAAAAAACGCCTAAATGACTTCACAGATTAAGGGAATGGTTTTAAGGCACATAAAACAGTGTGCCGCAAACTCTTTATTGCCGGCAAGCTTTTTGGTATACTGTAGCCTATTTATTTATTTTTTTTGTTATTCATTTTTTTTTTTTTTTTGAGATAAAAAAAGTCTTGTGTTGCGATACATAAATTATTCATAGAATTGATATTCTAATTTGAAATATTTGATGCGCTAAGACAAGTGTGTTGATTGAGCGTGTAGCTTCTCATAATAATTTATATATCCCATTACTGAATTGAGAGGTCAAACATTTCCGGAGGTCCCTCTGGGAGTGTCGAATAGTTTGATTGGAAATATGAAAGATGCTTTTTTTACTGTCAACTTTTTTTTCTTTTTGCTGCGAATTACTCCTGTATGCGAAATCGATCAATGGAAGTGGAGACAATAAAAAATGTGTAAATGATTGCTTTATTAAGTTCATCGATCATTCTAGCTTATTTTTATACGCATTTTTTGTTGTTTGTTTTAGAATTGGGTATTGTCATTTATCTTTTTGGGCTGTCCCAAGCTGAATTTATTACTTTTTTGGTAAAAGAAATAAAATTGAAAGGAGAAGGATTTCTTTTTACGGGTCGATGGAATTGCCAAGTATTAGCTTAGCAAAGTATTGTAATGTTTTACGACACTCACCTTTTTAGTGCGGGTGGAGTGTGATCGTAATGATGTTGAGTCATATCGCCAAGTTTGTGGCTCGAGTTCGATTCGGCTTTAAGTCATATCGATCTTCTCGTTAGATTGTCGTAAAAGCATTTTGGAAGCCGTTGGTGTGCGCAATTAATTAGTATCTAAGCTCAAGCTATGAATAATGAATGTGGAAAGGAAGGCACACGAGCGTTGGAGGGGAGATCGTATTTTCGGCGGTTGTTAGAAAATTAGAGGTGCATTTGAATACCTTCAGTGTGCCATAAGAGAGATCGGAAAAGGAGAATCAAGAATATTATGATTGTATTAAGTAAAATCGAATGGCGCGGGGAGTTTGTTCCGTCTTTGAAATTGGATATTCAATCGATATATGTTAAGGAGAAGGGGAATAAGAAACTTCGTGACATTTTCATTATTCATATAAGGAAATTAAAAAAAAAAAATTCTCAGTTTCAGTGATGCGATATAATCTACCCCAATAAGGTGAAAATAAAAATGCTAACTTTTCCTAATTTCATTTGTGTGTAGCTTCCTTAATTATCTCTGGCTTTTCGGCATCCGAGAGCTATATGGTTGCTTGAACAAACGAAAACATTTGGGAGCCCACCGTAGGATGTTTATTTTAGTTATCGATCAGTTTTGATCCCTCATAGCTAATATATGGCATCATCTCCATAAGTCATTTTATTTGGATAAATAAAGAGCGGCGGTAGAAAGAGAGAGCTAGAGAGAGAGAGAGAGATAGAAAAAAAAAATGAATCCGGCTTTCGCTAATTAATTTGTGGCCTATTTCTCGTGCTTGGGGCGGCTCGAGTTGCGAATCGTCGTGAAGATGGAAAGGCAAGCTTTTCGAATTCTTTGCTGTACTTCTATCTGTTTACGATAATAAATGATTTTTGTTAATTAACTCATTAACATTTTATTCTTTTCAAAGGATTTTTTTTCTTCTTCACATTACATATTGGCCTTTAAGTAAAAAAAAATATATTCCCTGAATTAATGACTTTACAGCCTCTAGACCTTCGAAACAGCAATGTAATTATTTTAAATAAATATTTGGTGTCATAATTTGATTTTATATATTATTCGTTTATCTTAATTTGGCGGCGAATGCGCCGGCATTACCATTCGCAGATTAAAATATGGTATGGCGTAGTATAGCGATTGAATCCGTTGGTTCGGCATTTAGACATGGAAAACGCGAAATTAATGAAATGAGAATGATTTTTCTTCTTTTTCAGCTTCGAGCGCATTTTCCCTTCAAAATATGTTCTGTAAAAAATATCGTACATCATCCGCAGTTGGGGTTTTTGAAATTCTGCGTAATTTAATTGTCCCTCGTGTAATTTCTCGAATATAATGTTATTTTTTTATATTGTTTCCGTCTATTCAGAAGATTAAATTCAAGGGATGAAAGAGAGGTATTATTTTTTGATATCCGGCGTAGTATAATCAGCGTCTTTTTCACAAATTGATTGTTCAATATTAGCTCGAACTTCTTCAAACTTTTTTGTTGTTGTTTTGTTTCGTAATTATTTCTTAACTAATAGCAGCAGACACCTGTCTATAGTTTAACTGGTACGACACAATCATCATTTCATTGAGAGCATATGATAACACTACTGTACATTCTAGTTAGTGTAGACAGACTTAATTATAATTTCAAGCTCATTAAAGACATGTAAATAAAAGGACTTTAATATAATACGGCCGACTAGTTATAGTAAATGAATTACAATATTTTAAGGCGCGCGATTTCGTTATTTTTATCTGTCCGGAATAATTTAATCATACGAAAGAGAAATTTATTTTTCTCATTAAACCTACAATGCGTTTCTTTAAATTAATAGGTAAAAATAAAAATAATTGTAGATTATTAATTTTATATGGGTTAGCTTTTTCTTTAGCTTCCGTAAGATACATATTGATTTAAGTAAATATAAGCTCTTTGATTGAAGATAAAAGTTGAGCATAAAATTTAATTCTGTGTAAATGATAAATTTTGCTACGTAGATTTTGGGAGTACATTAATTTTTTCTCCGCCCATAATTTTATTTGTGCTAATTGGGCTTGGATAATGCACCTAGGCGAGTGGGCGTATCGTGTTTTCATACAAAATAAGACGCTTAATACGTGAGGGAAGGTTAATGAATTGAAAAAACTAACGATAAAAAGAAGACCTTAAGAAGAAGTTAACTTGGCAACCGGGCTTTTTTTGTATGCGTTTAATTTATTCGTATTTTTAGAAAATTCGTTGTTAATTATAAACTTGGAGAGAGCGTACTTTATTCCGAACGAGAAATTTGAGGCACTCTATCGATAGTTTTTCTATTAGTAGTAAAGTTTACTCTCTTGTCTTCGTTAAGATCGTGTTTAAATTTGCAGGTATAAACGAGGCGGATCGATGTGAAAGGCGTCGATTTGTAACATTAAGCACGGTAAAAGCTTGTTTTATAGGGCTTTGGAGTAATCGAACGCTTCTCATTCGTCTCAGCTTCGTTAGTTGGCAAAAACGAGAAGAAAGAAAACGCATTAAATATATAGAAAGCGAAAAAAAAAAAAATGCTCTTAAATGATCAAAGAAATGGGTGCTAAAACGATTTCATTCAAGGGATTTCTAGTGTACAGTAAAAGTAAAAACATTTTCTTGCTGGCGTGGCATTCGTTTGCTTAGTTGTTGGGAAAAGGGAAAAAAGAGTCATAGGCTCATAGCGCTAGAGATGGAAGCAGGAAAAAAAAACATAGCGAAACAAAGTGGTACTGGTTTGTTTATTGAAGAAATTAAGCCAAAATCGTGAGGTCGTTGCAGTTTTTACGTGTGATTAGAACAGAAGCAAGGGGAGATAAAACGTCCGAGCTTTTTATAAATTTTTGGCTAAACGGAAGTGAGATTTCATCGCCACGCGGGCGCAATGTAAATAAAAGCCTAATGGTTTAGGGGAAAAAAAGCAAGATTCTTGATAGTGAGGTTTTAATGAAATGCTTCTTTTGTGATTTAGTGCTGTCAATTAAAATGACAGGCAAAAAAAAATAAATTTGGGCGTGTTGCTTATTTTATAAAAGCTTCCTTTTTTAAATGCACGTGCAATATCTTTAGCTAGTTTATGTATAACGGTTAGTCACTAAATAGTCCCCGAAAAAATTACTAAAAAAAAAAACTTCTCTGTTTTCCTACGCGCCAGATATAATATTATTATCTAGTAAATAAATTAGCATAACAATTAGTTTGAATAAATATGACTGAATTATTTAATTTACTTGGTTACTTATTTTACTAAGCTCATTAAAGTTCATTTTTTGGGCTAGTAGAAGATATTTTATTGAGGTACATGTAACCACTTTTATCATTTTACTAGATTTAATAACTACGGAAGCGACGATGAAAAATTCTCTTGATTATTTATGAAATGTCACTGCCAAATCGTTGTTCGTCGGGATAACCCTTACCAAACAAAAAAATGGCGGATTTGGAAATTATTAATCATCTAGGCTAAGCATCCACTCCCATTTTTTTTTTCTCCCATTCCCCATCAAAGCCTTCTCGCTAAACATACGTATGCTTTTCTTTGCTCTCAAATAACTTTGGAAGGTAAGATTATGCTTTCAAAAATGGCAGCCAGTGGCAGGTCACATGTCACGTGATTGATGCGTTCCCGCTGTAACCCTAGTTCTCAGTTTCTTTATGTGAAGAGGGTCCCTCCCCTCTTTGCTTTGGAATTAAAGATAAAAGCTGGGAGGGGGAGGTGTTTTCTACGCTCACTCCCGTCTAATATGGAGGTATACTATACTTTTTTATCGTGCTCAACTGCATGTATTAATCATGTGGAATTTTCCTTTTTTACGTTTTTTTTTTACTTTTGTGTATGGCAAATCGAATGAAAAAAAAAAATACCTCGAGTAAATCAACCGGGGGAATCACGTCTCGTTACGGGTTGCAATAGATACACTGTAGTGGTACGGTAGTAGTGAAGTGACATGACATTGCGAATAAAAGCAAAGCACATTGTGGCAATACGGTATTTAAGTTTGAGGTTCGCGGGGAATTCAATATTATCATATTAGTCAGAATGCAAATGATGTGTAGCGTAGAAACTATTGCGCGTGTTTACAATTTTGCAATGCGTAATATTATGCTTCTGTACGAGAGATATTGATACAATTTGGAATTTTTATTGCGATATCTTTGTTGTATAAGCCGATAAATCAATCATTTGAAATTACTGTTATTTGGTGTGTTCAATGACGCATCTATTCGGTTTCCAACGTTCGCTACGTATTGACGCGGGGCCTGGGTATTAGCATAAGAAATAAAACGAGGAATGAAAGCCACCTGCTTCACCAATGAGAGAAAGACAGGGAAAAAAAAATCAATATTCATAAAAATTGAAATGCTGATGGCGGAAATTCTAACTTATTTCTGAGCGCTCGCGTTTCACTCGCTCAAAAAAATTTTTTTGTGGAAAACATAGCAAAGCCGTCAAACAAAATTCGCTTTTACTTTATAATATAATAGCGCGTTCACGCTATACTATTGTTCAATACATCACCTCGGCGCGCTCTCGATTGTGAAATAATTTAAAAGTGTGATGGAGTTTTGTATAATTTATAAAAAGAATTGCTTATAAATGCAGTTGTAAGGCTTTTGTGAAATAAATAAATGACGCGAGTTGTTAAAATTCTCGAATATATTTCAGCTTTTATTGTTAAATTGATAGACCAAGTATGGGCCTATATTTTACTGGGTATGCGTTTGAGGTTTTAAACTTTAAAAAATATTAATTTTAGTTTTATATGCGGTCAAAGTTTGAACTACGGTGAAACTTCGATTAGCCGCCAGTTTCTGTTAACGTCAGTACGTCTAGAGCGTAAGCTCATACAATAACATGTAACCCAACTAAGCTGTTATTAATGTAAATTGTATACCGATATTGTTTGTTCATATGCAATGGATGATTGTTTATGATTTTCTGTTATTCGACTATTCGATGAACCATTCAGGTTCCGACCCTGACGTTGAAGCAAAGATTTATTTTACGAAATATATTTGTTTATACTGTATTGTAAATGTTAAGAGGCATACTTTTTATTGATTAATTTGCGTGTTGAATTCTTGAGGTGCAAGTTAATGATCCGATTTAATCAGATTTTATTATTTTTATTAATAAAATGCGGTTGTAGTGTTTACGGTTTTGAACTATTCACATCTGCTAATTTTCGAAGAAATTTTGAGGAAAATTTTATTGAATTTATTTTTAAATTTCTCTACATTTATCTACGTGTACATTTTTCAGCGGTTTTGTTTTCCTAACTCGGAACGAATGTTGCTTACAAATGCGAAATAATATAAAATTTTGTTCAGATTTTCGATCGTAATAAATGTCAGTGCCAAGCATTTTGCGAATATTTTGCGGAAGAAAGCTAGCAAAAGACTGATTTTTCTTGATGCAAAATAACTCGGATGTTTGAAATATTTTTTTTTTCATCTCGTATATTAACTCGATTTGCGTGAAGTTCCTTCGTCTATATTAGCAGTAAAGTTTTTCATTTATTTTATTTATTTATTCCCATTCAGCACGTGTGGTACGTGACGAATAATATGCATTGCTGGATGGGGCGACGTGACGTGTTGATTAAAGCGCTCGAGACAATGAATAGTTCATTTGTAATTTTTCAACACTTTTTCTCATTTCGCAATCGCATCTCAACTTTAAATGTTAAATATCGAATATTTTTATATTTTGTAAAGCGGGTTAAGTGCTGAAAGGAGAAGAAGATATTATGTTAATTTATTTCTATAGGTAATTTTTTTTTAAAAAAAAATTGCTTTGCGAGAAAAATGTTTTTTATTTATTTTTGCGGAGGGGCATTCAGAAAAATAAAAAAAAAACAGTTTACAAATGGCACGAAACGTATTAAGTTCCAACCACCGACATTTTCCAAGCTCACTATTAGTCAAATTTCTAAGCGGTACTATCTCCATATACAGTTGATGGAGTTAGCTAAATGCGTAGTACATGCATGACAAAATTGTAAATGGAATCTCTTTATTTTGAATTTTTGACGGTAACTTCAAAAATGCAAACCTGCATTATTAAAGTTTGAATAAAACAGCATAACGCGCGATTTTGGTATGCAGATTGAATTTGTTTACTTGCAAATCACGTAAATCAATAAAAATTTAGATATTAAAAATTATTAGGTTTCGTGATTAAGCCACTTGGACAACGTTGAAAGCAGATATTATTTCAGTGAAGAGTAAATTTAATAAGTGGTGAGGGTTATGGTTAGAATGTTATATCCGATGTTAACTCGCTCTTGCGTTAACTTAAGGGCTTGTTTGTATTATTGGTTTTTTTTTGTTTGTTTGTTCGCGCTATCAGTTGTTGAATCCTCTTATATAAACACTAAAATGAACGAGCGTTATTTTCTATTCGCATTGTTTTATGTTTCTATTGAATTCTTGTTCTTCGTTACATGTGTTGATTTAATGCTAGATAGCGCGTTCAACCAAGTTGAAATCTGAGATTAAGGTGCGAAAGTTAGTAGAGCGTGCATTCGCTATATTCTTAACGTCTGCGAAGGAAAAAGAGATAGATAGATAGAGAGCGCGCATCTTACACATCATCGTCACACGTTCAAGTGTAACGGCAGTTTCCATTATTCCGAAGCAATTTACCATTAGGCGTCAGATCACATAATTGACTTCGTCTGCTTCTCTAATTTAAATAATTTGATGGAATAGCAATTTTTTTTTTAAATGATTTATGTAGATAGGAATTTTGAGTATTAATTGGTGAATATGATTCTTAGAGATGAGTTTTGGGTGTTGCTATCGAATAGGAAAGATGGTTTAGGTATTCGTACCCATCGTTTTATTTTTTATTTGTTATTGTTATCTTGTCCATTTACATTTCACTGGGGATTCCAGATCGTTAGGTAACTTTTTTTTAGCATCCTTTTGTTCTTTGTCGGCGCTTTAATTTTGCTACGCGCATGTGCGATGCCATTACTCTAGGGACTGAAAACTTTTCTTGGCAACTTTAATATACATGACGAATAAAAAGATAAAGAAATATAGTGTACGTATGTATTTTTTTTTTCCAAATACTTCTTAAGTTTAGTTGAAGCTGTCAGATGATAAAAGAGCTATCGATGCGCTTGTTTCGGAATGTAACCGGTCTGAATCCGATAAGTGCGGCTCAGTGTCGAGACCTGTCGTTAGCGATGTCACCTGTGTATTTCCAAACATTGCAATCGCACCTCTTCCCCGTTTTGCTTTTTCTCCTTCTATTATGCACTTAATATCGATTAAATTTGTAAAGTCGTCTAGGGTGGTTATCTACGTAATGAAGTCGTTAAAAAACTTAATAGAAAAAAGTTCATTCAAGTGTTGGAAACAATAAATCGTAGTACAATGCAGATAATAATGCACTTTGAATTTTCTTCTAAATAAAGATTTATTTGAATAGATTAATGGCGATATAACGGCAAGCGGAGCTTTAATAATAAAGGTGGATACAATAATTAATTTATGAAGAGAGATTTGTATTACAGTACTGTATTTTAATGTTGCATTTTAAATGGAATTTGTTGATTTTATTTATACAGTAGTTTGTTGGATGACGTTATTTTTGAAACATTTCCTGAGGTCGAATTTTAATGAAAATGAATTTTTTAAAAAATTTACATTTATTAACACTTCCCATTTAACAATAAAAAAAACAATTTTTAGAATATGACTTCTACAACTGAGTCGGCACCTGTTATGGCGTTTAAGGAAATTTGCATTAATCCTTTGGTAAATGCCGGCAGGTGCAGGCTGGAAGTCAGCAAAAGCTTTAGCCGTCAAATTGAACACTTTAACACGTACCGACTCAGCTGTAGAGGTCATATTCCATAAATTGTTTTTTTTTATTATTATTAAATGAGAGGTGTTAATTAATGTAAATATAAAAAAATAATTCATTTTCATTAAAATTCGACTGATTTATTCATGTTTCAAAAC
>JAQGAY010000659.1:0-22349 GCA_034698085.1 Polydesmus angustus | reverse complement strand
TATTTTATTTTAATAGAAGGCCCTCATGGGTCACAGTTAGTCGACGAAAGTGTCGTCAACGAATTGTCCTACAATCCCACAATGCTATTTTAGCGCGGTCGTTGATAATCATTTGAACTAAAATTTAGCACAATACCTGTATAATCAAACTGTCTGTAATAGATTATTCCCTGAAGGTAACCGAAAGTAGTCTCTTTATTGCGCATGTGCGATGAACCCCATAACAGCTAGTAAAAAAAATCGGAACATACCAGTTGCAAATATAAATTGAAAAAATGTATATGACAGAAAACCAATTCCAAACACGCTTGGTACAGTTTTCCTCTAATCATTTATAGTATTTTGGAGGAATCTTTGTGTCATTACTAGCATAGTTACTATAATATTAATTATAGCACTTCAGCAAAGTTTACTCATTAAAAGCAAATTTTCAACAAATGTTTTGGTCAATATGTTACATGTCCACTGAAATAATAACGAGACTATATTAGTAAAATAAGTTTTGTCAAAATAATGAATAAATCCATTATTTAATAATTTAATTAACTTTTTTTTTCCTTTGAAAAATTCCGTTTTAAAATATTTACACAGCTTCATTTTTATGCATTCTTTTCACATGTTGTTGGAGCGCATCTTTCGTTTTGGTAACGAACGTGCACAAATCACAAGCGTGTCGCCTAGCATTCGGGTCGTGCATAACAATTAAGTGTCTTTTTAGGTGTTGTTTCGACGAATACCCATTGTTACATAAATCACAAAAAAACTTTTCGTCGCTGTGACTCCTCAGGTGCGATTTTAGTTGCGAGGATGTTTTGGTACTAAAATTACAAGTCTGACAAACGTACGGTCTTTCCTCTCGATGTTTCGACTTAACGTGCACGTCTAAATTCGCTTTCAAATGCGTCACGTGATCGCACTCGCTGCACCTGTAATGCTTGGTCGGATGCGCTTTGGCTTTATGCCCGGCTAACTGATATTGCAGCAGACATTTGAAATCGCATTGATCGCACTCTACCTTGGGTTCGGCTGGATTTCCTTGCGGATCCAACTGGTGTTGAGCCGCCAAATGATTTTTCCAACGCACGCGGATATTGGTTTTATAATCGCAATGAACGCATCGATATTCGGTAGTCTTCATCGAATACGATGACTGTTTACTAGTAACCTCGTCTAAACTTTCAGTTTTCGGTCCGACGAAATCGTGAACATTTTCCATATGCTTATTCAAATCACCTTTTCTGCTCGAAGCGTAGCCGCAAAAATGACAGATATTTGGTTTTTCTCGAATCGTATGCAATTTCCGATGTTGACACAGCCCGGAATAGGAAGAGCACTTTCTTCCGCACGTTTCGCAAGAAAATTTCACTCCGCTATGTCTTTTCTTATGATACCTTAAATCGATCTGCGTTTTCGCCCGATAACTACATTGATCGCAAGCGAACGGTCGATCCGAACTATGGATATTTTGAATATGTCGACTCAGTTCCAACCTTAATTCCGCGACGAAATCGCAATGAGGGCAGTTGTAAGGCTTCTTCGATTTGACCACGTACGTCGAACGATGTTTATTGGCTAAATGTTTCTTAAATCCCGTGCGATCGAAAGATTTATAACTGCAATGAGAACATTTAAAGCATAATTTTTTGGGTTGAATAACTACGAACTGAGTTACGCTATCTTTTTCGTTCTCTTCAGATACCTTGCACTCACTTTCAACCGCCGGCAATTCTTTTTCTAAACATAAATCCCACAAATCGACGTTTTCGAGTTGACTCTCGCATATTACGTTTTCGTGCTTTTGTACGGATGCTGGCTCCATCTCTTCGACCACTTCTTCTTCATGATTCGTGACAGTTTCTTGAATTTCGACGTTTAAAGATGGACTTTTTACCGTCGTTTCGCACCATTCCAATTCCGACACTAATACTAATTCGGTAGCAGACTCAACCTCCGTACAATTATTATTGTCGCTCACACTTACAACTTCTTCACCAACTTTTAAATCTTCTTCTTCCTCGTTCAGATCCGAGCATTCGTTGAATCTCTCTTCGAATCTGATCCGGAAAAATTCGTCGATCGCATTCACTACCAAGTCCAAACCTAATTTACCCGCGCCAGATTTTAACACTTCTAATTTATCTTTAAAAAATATTACTTCACCTTTGTAAAGAAATTCTACAATCGAGAAGAGTACATCTTGATCCAATTCCTCGTCGCTCAGATCCAATAACGAATCGGTAATTTGATCAAGCATCTGAGGAGCAAAAATAGTGAAGAGAAAACGATGAACGCGAATGTTACTGCCGTTAAAACGAATCATTAAATCAGTTCCTTCTTGTTTTTCATACTGATGCCACATTCCGTCGGTTAACAGCTTGAAATAATGCGAACAAGACAAGCTCACTGTTTCCATGCTCTCGTCCATTTCAAAGAGCACATTCAAGAAAAGTTGCCACCTACTGCAGTAATACAAAATTATATCAACAAAACTATGTACAGGCACACAGTAAACCCAGTCTTACCTTCAAAGCATAAATTGTATAAAAAATAAATAATTGTAATTAGAAAGCTTGCATGATGCTATACTATACTTTTTAAATTGAAATACAAAGTTAATTACACAATTTATTAATGTCAAAAATTGAATCTAATACCAAATTTCCCACAGCCACATTCGAGTCAACGCCATCTTGTTTTGATCACGTGAGATGAACTTTACAGTAAAATAATGGAATTAGTTTATTATTTAACTAATAAAATAATAAATAAAACTTATTGTGATATACCTTGTGTTGCGGTTGAAATTAATAAATACTGAGTAAACTAGAAAATGATACTTATAAAATAGTTATTTCCATAAAATAAAATAAAAAAAAAAACAGCTCAATTCCATTGCCACCAGGGGTGCTTACATCGCTTCAGTTTTTCTTCTTATATAATACGTCATTCAAAAGATGAAAAGAACATTGTCACGTGAGCAATAGCTACGGAGTATTATTTCCGGATATTTGTAACATCGAATATTCGCAATAGTTAATCAGCGTTTCAATTTTATACTAATCATTACGATGGCGGACGAAGATTCTGGGAAGAAAATTACGATAAATGTTAAAACTCCAAAGGAAAAACAAACTGTTGATTGCGACGAAGATGCTACTGTACGAAAGGTAATTAAAAGCTGTATAATGATAGGGTTTGCATAATATTGAATCATACCGTTGAGATTATTTTCAAAAGACGTTGGAAGCTTCCAATTCTGCTGACTCAACAATGTATCGCCTTCGGAGAAATCGGAAATTTTAGAATATTAAAATTTTTTTTAATTTTAGATAAGAGTATTATTAATGCTAATTGTTTAGAAATTCGTAAAATCGTATGTTGTTCATTTCCAATGTGGTCGCTAATGTGAATGATGACTGTGATAATCAAAGTTTTAACTTCCCCCTTCAGTTGATAACAAAAATAAACAATTGTATCAATTATGTTTATTTTTTTTTTTTCTTCAAGTTTAAAGAAGAAGTAGCAAAAAAATTCGGATCACCCGTGGATCAATTATGTATTATATTTGCGGGGAAAATATTAAAAGATCATGAAACATTGAAAGGGCATGGTAAATAATAGCCTACTTTATAAATTGGCTGCAAATAATTTTTAAATTTGCTTTTTTTTAAAAATAGGTATAAAAGATGGTTTAACAGTACATTTAGTAATTAAATCTTCAAACAGAGTATGTGTTTCATTTGTTGATTTTTTTGATAATCCTTCTAATTTTATAAATTCTTAATTTATTTTTTTTATAATAGGGTCAAGAACCACCTACAGTTAATGTAAGTTTGGGTAAAATTTTTATAGATTTTACTAGTATTCTATTTTTATTTTCAATATAGGAAGTCACAAGACCACCAGCTGATATCAGTGCTACACCATTTGGCTTGGGGAGTCTAGGTGGTCTGGCTGGATTAGGTAACTTAGGAATGGGGTCTACAAATTTTATGGAAATGCAACAGAGAATGCAACGAGAAGTAAACTCAAAATGAAAAACATAATAAATTATGAAAAATATTGTATTTATGGTTGTTAACTTAGATTATGAACAACCCTGACCTATTAAGACAGTTGATGGATAATCCCATGGCTCAAGTATTAATGAATAATCCCGATCACTTACGACAATTAATCATGGGTAACCCCCAAATGCAACAGTTAATGGAGGTAATGAAGCATTTAAACGTATGCGATGGTTATAGTATAACAACTAATGTTGATTTTTTAGAGAAATCCTGAAATATCTCATATGTTAAATAATCCTGAATTGCTGAGGGAAACGATGGCTGTAGCGCGAAACCCAACTATGATGCAGGAACTAATGAGAGCGCACGATCGCGCTATAAGCAACTTAGAAGTAAATTTTACAACACTAATGTTTAATTACAATGCATTTTCTAATAACATATCTTTTAGAGTTTGCCTGGTGGTTATAACGCTTTACGACGCATGTATACAGAAATTCAAGAGCCTATGATCAGTGCTGCTCAAGAGCAATTGGTAGGAAATCCATTTGCCGCTTTGGTAAACAATGGTAAGACAAAGTTTTATTTGATTATTTTATCAAAAATCTGACAATTGTGCAAAAATTAGATGGTACATCTCAAAGAGGTTCACAGCAAAGAGGGGTTGAAAACAGAGATCCACTACCAAATCCATGGGGTGGTGCGGGTAATAGCCCGGGTAACCCCACGCCTTCTGAAGGAAGCCAGAGTGGTGGTGGTGTTGGCGGCGGCGGCGCTTTGCCTGGTGGTAATTATAATTGTTTGCAATAAGAATCTTTTATATAATTTGGTTCCATTATGGGGATGCATTTTGAGGTTTGGTTAGTTTAATTATAGCGTTAATATAGCAATTAGCTTTATCATGGTCAATAATTATTTATTCTGCCTTGAAAAACGATTTTTCAAAATGCGTATCTATAACATAACCGTTTATAAAATTATTTATTTACAATTATTATTGATAGGGTTTGGAGGAATGTTGCAAACTCCTGGAATGCAATCTTTGCTTCAACAAATGGCCGAGAATCCTCAGTTAATGCAAAACATGATTAGCGCTCCATACATGCAAAATATGTTGCAGACTATGGCTGGGAATCCCAGCCTTATGAGCGATGTATGGTGAAAGTCTATTTGTTTATTCTTTTAATTAAAACTATCTACTTTAGGTAATTCAAAACAATCCAATGTTTGCTGGCAGGCCACAAATGCAAGAGCAGATGCGTGCAATGATGCCTGTGTTTTTACAACAGGTTAAAAAAAATTATATCCTATACTCTTATGTATTTTTACTTTGACGATAAATCTGTTCAGATGCAAAATCCTGAAGTACAGAGTGTAGTAACCAATCCACAAGCCTTGGCTGCTATTTCTCAAATACGAGAGGGAATGGAACAATTGCAACGAGTCGCACCAGGATTTGTTTCTGGGTAATTAGTTTTCCGTTTTTTAGCTTCCTGAATTTTAATTAATATTATATTAATAATAACATTTTTTTGTAAAGGGTTAACGCACCTCTTGTTCCGCCGGGTTCACGAACACCTTTAACCACTATTTCCACAAATGCCACTACCACTACAACTAACACATCTCCGACTACGAACAGTACTACTACAGCTAGCACCACACCAACTGTTACGACTTCATCAAATACCGGTAGCAGTAATCCAGATGCCTTCAGTCAATTTATATCTCAAATGATGACTGCACTTTCCCAACAAGTAATAATAATTAATTGTTAAAAAACGGTTTTAATAATTATTTTGGTAAGGAAAAATTATATATTTTGTTTTGTTATTAGAATAACCAAACTCCTGAAGATCGATATCAATCGCAGTTAGACCAATTGGCAGGAATGGGGTTTGTAAATCGAGAAGCGAACCTTCAAGGTGAAATTATTTCTACGTGTATTTGTTAGACGAGATAAATTAATGCTATCTTTTTTCTCCAATTTATAGCACTTATTGCGACGTTTGGTGATGTAAATGCCGCCGTGGAAAGGCTTTTAGGGGGACAAAGTTAAGCAATTTTAATTAACGATCTATTCGAAACAATTTAGACCTTCATTCTGAATTTCATCTGGTCAAGGGTTTAAATTCGCACTCCCATGATGAGCAATGTTTAATAATGGTTTGCGATTTTTTTCATAAAGACTTAGTTTCATTATTAAGAAATCGTCAATTATAAAAGTATTACGTTAGTTATTACTTATTTGAATGCTTACTACTCCGATACAGTATATACAAATTAATCGAGTTTTGGAGAATTTCCAACTCTACTGTACCGTACTTTAAAATTCTAAACTTTTTGATTATTTAAAAAATGGAATTAACCGAGAACCAATTTCACTGCACTAGAACAACGTTAAATAACGGTTAACTATTAAAAGTATTATTATGAAAAGTAACATTGTATAATACCTTAAACCTAAATTTAATGCGACTTTCGTCCTTTCTAAAATCAGATTTTTGTTGAATGTTCGCGCTTATTTGTAAAGTTACTAATCGTATTAATTACCGGTAGGTAACTTTAATCTGATTGTGAGTTTGGTGAATGTATTCAATAAATTTGACCAATTTAATTGTCTATTTACAATTCGATTATTACAGTAATCAAAAAAGTTATTGAATTAATATAATGATTTAAACAAGGTTTTAAGTTGAAAACAGTTTATTGCAGTACACAACTCCGGATGCACTGACACTTTTATATTGAGAAACCATGAAAGTCAATAAAATGACAGGTAATAAACTGGAGAGTAATTTTATAATCTAAGTAGGCCTATTCATTAAAAAAAATTTTTGTTTGAAAAAATTTGAACTATTGTTACAAAATGGATTTTCGTATAAACTTTGAATAAAGTAATTTAAAATAGAGTAATGAACTCTTAAAATTAAGATACAGTTTATTGAAGAGATCAATCATTTAGCTATATTATTATATAGCATAACCTATATGAATATGAAATCAAGATTTTCGTTGAAATGCCGTTCAAAACGATATATTAATCTACTGTATATCGTCAGTAATACCGTAAACATTATTATTCAGAGGTCCAATAACTTTCTACTCTCTTATTTCGTACAAAAATCATTAATACCACTTTTAAAAGTTTTATCCGCGTCCTGATTCGTTGAAACGCGAATGACAATCCATGCCTAATAACAAAAATCTAATTTTTATAAAAAAAATTGTTCAAAACTTTTATAAATTTAATTTGATGACTTACGATTATGTTACGAAGAAAGTAAAAATAGTTGTAGCTACATGTCACTAAGATTTCAATTATTTAAGGCGTTTTTAATTGTTTAAACTTTCTGACTTGGCCACACGTTTCCCCAATCGCATCTCCTATTTCAATAAACTAGGCTCTAAAAACTAATTTGTTTTTAAGTTTACCACAACAAATTATTCGACCGAGTTAGATCTTTTCTACCGTTCAGATTAAAATTAACCTGATTAGCATTATTTACACGATCACATTGAAACATACAGGAAATACAAACTGCAAATGCCACCTTTGGAATTATTATTAAAAAAGCTATAATTTTGTTTTAGAAACAAAAACCAGCATTAAATTGATTATCAAATATTTAATTACTTTACATAATTTTTATCCAAATAAGCATCTCGTTAAAAAATGACAATCACAAGTCGCATTAATTTGATCGGTTAGAACTTTTAAAATGAATATCATAATATCAAATCATGACAATGAAGTAACAAATATAATATGCGAAAAAAGTCATCAGATCCTGCTTAGAAATGTAAATACTAATCTAGTCTATCACAACATTTGATTAAAATCGGGGATTTTATTGATGTTAGTTTTCAGCTTAAAAAAATTTAAACTTTTTAATATTTTTTTTACTCGTTATCAAAACAAGACATTTAAAATAATTTTCTTTAAATAAAAATTTAAGAAAGAATAAACACAACAATCATTATAATAATTATTATTGTACCGCATATTCAACATGCACGGTAGGTGAATGTAATCACATTCAAAGTAAAGGCGAAATGTAGACTATAAGCAGGCTTTTGTAAATTCTCCTTTAACTCAATTATTTGTAATGTGTATTCAAATGTTCATGCAAAAACTATTAAAATAGGCACCATTCACGTCGCTTTTTTTAAAAAGATACCTATCACAAGTATTATAGAAATAACATGGAAAGATTGACAAACATCAAGACGCCATGCTTTTTGTTAAAAAATTTCTACGCGCTAACTTTTGCATTGAATATCTGAGACACAAGGTAGAATACAAGAGCCACAATGGAATTCTAAAAAATTTGAAAAATTGGAATTTTATCTAGAGGAGAAAATATTAACAAATTAGAGATCTTTTCCTATCAACGCAAACTCGCAAATCGCAGAGTTTGGAATTTGGAAAGAACCAAGTAACTGACGTAAGTTAATTTAAAACTACAAGATAGCATTCCTGTTTGTAGGTTACAACCACCGGTCTATCGAAATCGGAAACGTCATCTGTGGCAAGTTCAGCATATCTTTTGTCTTATAGGTAATATGTAGAAGAGCGAGATGTATTGAACCATAATATGAGAAGAATGAGAAAACGATGAAGAAAGTTTTTAAGAGAAAATTGTAGAATAAATGTTAAAAAAGACTGAATTTTAACAGTAAATATGAATGTTCACGAAAAAAAAAATGAATGAACATGAAAACTATTTACAAACTGTACAGTACTGTTTGACAATGCCGGATATTACCTTTGAAAAAATCGTTTACACTTCCCATCTTCTGTATTTTTGTACACAAGTGCGACTCGGCACGAAATTAAGTGAGAATTGCTTGAAATGCTCACATTTTGTTTCTTCACAAGATTCCAATGTTGCTTTATTTCATAAACAATGTTGAGATTTACTTTTTTTTCACCCGACCAGCGAGCTTGCAGGAAACTTATAAAAAAAGAAGTCATCTTCGCTACAAACGGTCTAATGATTCATAACGAAAAGAATCTTCAGTCGCAGCATCTGTCACTATGTCAGGATCACGTAACATTTGTAATTCGTCCAAAGTTATTGGTTCCAGCCCCGCTTTCAAATTTTCTTCAAAAAAGTCCTGTTCGAACGAATCAGGCATGCCATCCATGACTGATCCAATGTCGTGCCTGCACATTTGCTCGTCAGAGCTAGGACCTGATGAAAAATCTATAACGGACAGAGTATATCAGACTATGATTTCTATAAGATGCACCATAAAATAACACCTGTAAGAATGATGTTTGGTATGCTGTTGGGAGTCTGAGGTGTTTGTGGAGCAGGTGAATGATTTTGTCCTCCGCAATTAGAGTTTAACCCACTAGACTGATTTAACCGAGAATACTGCTCTAGGCTTGAATAATAACCCGTTCCATCCAACAAATCCCTTTCATCAATTAAACTGGAGTTAGGTACCTGGAAATCTAACAATTATTAAAACATTACATGACTAATTTCGTGAATTATTACCTGGGAATACTGTAAATTGTTCACATCGGACAGGAAAATGTTATCAACATTTGAATCGGGAGGGTTGTCGATCTGCAAGAACGGATGTTATTATTTTTAAGTCAACTTTAGTGATTATTTTAATGATTAACTAAATCATTAAAATAATATTGAAATTTATTTAAATAAAATCTTATCTTACTAGTTCCAGTATGTGCCCATTACTCTTTTAAGCGCAAATTAAAAAAATTAGAAAATATATTTACATTAAAATTTTATTCAAACATAAGAGATTAAAAAATGATGATAAACTCTAATAGCAAATTACTTTCTAAGCAGTTATAAAAAAGCTCCAAAAATAATTGTAGCAAAATCTCGTTAAGAAAAACGGATAAACAAATATCTAACAATAAATGTTTATCCCAAGTTTGCTATTATTTAATAGAACTTGTAAATTTAAAACATAATGAATATTTACAGTATTGTACATTATTGTAATTTACTAATTAATATTTCGATCTTAATAAATAATTTTGGCAATGTAGACAAAATATGAAAAATATCTACTACTAAAGTTGCAACATTGAACAAGCGTACTTAAAAAATACAATAACAAGATTACCATGCTAAATTGTCGAAAATGTTCTTGAAGAGCATTTGTTTGTGCCGTTGATTGCAAATAATACCCGCCCGTTTCAGAATAGGAATCTTTTGAAGGAGGTCCAAGACCCGGTGAGCTTACGGGTGAAAACGTCTGCGACACAGGTGATTGCGGGGCACTATACGATGAATTTTCTGCAGGACTATTACTTCGATAAGACATGCGCGTCTTAAATGTAAAAAAATAAATAATAATAATAATAGTTAATAGGTCACTTTTATTTATAAAATAAAAGTAAAAATTACTTCTAAAAGGTTTCTCCAACTGACAGTATTTACATCTGTTGTCGCTGAAACACCTAATGACTGAGGTTGTTGAGGATAAATGTGATATTGTGATGGCTGCGGAGAATGAGATGTGACATACGAGTCTGATGACAATTTCCCCGTATCCGAAGTAACTCCCTTTTCATGGAAACAAAATGAATATGAGAATCTACCTCGCTGTAATTTGAATGTTACAATCTGGAGCACTATTACTTGCATTTATAATATTGAACTTAACTAGTGATAATGCAACAAAACTAATCATGCTTAACAATTATTATTGGAACAGCTCCAATAAAAATGCACGCGTAATAATTATTTATAAACATAAAATAAAAATATAATTTTGATGCCGACAACATTTCATAACTAACCTTGCATGTATGTAAAAAACGTGAATGCATTGAAGGAACCCTCAGGCAATTATTCTGAAATAAAAAAATGCAATGGGCTACTACACGTAAACTATAAAATAATAATGCTAGCGTTCAAAAATCGTGCAAGCACGTCTAAATAAATAAATAAAAAATTTGCCACAACTTTCATACAGTATAAGCAATTATCAAATAAAGTGAACAACTCTTTCATGCAGGTCAGTCATTGAGTGCCGTTTCAGAAATGTAACTAATCTTGCCTGTTGCGCAGCGCTGCCGCTAATTATAAGATTAGTCAACAATGGATGATTGGGTCTCCTTCTTTGAGGTTGAGGTGGCCCAGGACTGCACCCTGCTTGAGTAGGTCCCGGACCACCTAAACTACCACCGCCACTAGATGATGAACCTCGGGAAATGGGAATGGCGGAAGTCAAAGAGGTAGGGGAAAGAGACGAAGGACTCTGTTGCGAGCTCTGCTGAGTTGAAAAGGAAAAATCAAAGGAAAAATCATCAAATGTCAATAATTCAGAAATATTTTTGCCTGGAATACTGTATGTTAATTTTAGCCAATTTTAAGCGATAACGTATATTAAACTTCACGTATTTATAAAAGCACATTATGTAATAAAGAAAAAAAAAAGAACTAAAACAATTAAACATACTCGTGATGGACTTACGGCATTATAGGATACACCGGTTTGGTCCTCTAAATCCAGAGGTATGGCTAAAGGAGATTGGAATTGCAAATTGGTTAAGTCCGGTAAAGACCCGGTATTATTAGCTATTGAGTAATGAACAATATTTTGATCCTGTTCCGTAGGACAAATACTGTTAAATAAAACAATTTTATTAATTTAAATCTGACAATGCACGACATAATAAATCATTTTAATAATAATCTTACTTTATTCCAGGAACTTCACAAGATTTTGGACGTGGGTGTGATGGCGGAAGAAGTTGTTTCTTTGGATCCCAATAATTTTTCCCATCATTTAAAATTAATCCATCTTCAATTACTAAAAAAAAAAATCAACACGTATTCAACCAAAATATCCTTGAACTGAACAACAGCAACAAAAAAAAGCATCGCGTTTTACATCTGCGATTTGCTGGCGGCGTTGTCGAGCCATGAAAATTATCTGAAGGTATTGTAGCACTTTGATAAAGTGTCGAATCACTATTCGTTCTGTAAGGAACAAAGCGAATTATTAATCAATGTTGGCGTTTCAGCTTCAGTGTTTATGTTTAAATATTGTGCGCTCACCTTCGCCAACCTGAGTCGGATGGCGGTGATAGGTAAGGAGTACCGTAAGGAGAACAATCTACGTGCTGACAAAGCCGTTAAGGAAAACACAAAGATACCTTTTCTTAACAATAAAGATGAAATTGCAAGAAAACAACAACACATAATTATTATTATAAAAAGGATATTCTTTTTTCAAAAGTCCTGCGATGTGGTCCCGCATTGCGTGTCCGACTCTCTCTGTATACTCTGTCAACAAGACCATCACGACCTTGTTTAATATCTTCCAAACAATTTAACGCACTCTGAAATAAACAGAAAAAAAAAAAAACAACTTTCAAATAAAATAAAGGAAATTTTGTGCATTAAGTGAAACACAATTTTTATTGCACAGATCAAACAAACAGTTTACGAAATGCAATACTATCAATGTGATCAAAATAATATTACTATTATTGTATTATTATAATATTTGGGATAATAATTAGCAAAGCCACAAACATTTTGAGTGAAATAATACAGAACTAAAAAAAACAACAAATTTTTATATCAGACTGATAATATTATTTTATAAGTTGGTTTAACACTAATAAGCGTACCGGTATCAATAAAATTATTTTAAAACCTTTTGTAGCACTTCATTGTGTGTAAACTTTATTCAAATAACCGAGTTTTGAATTTATTCGAATCCTATTTCACGCAACAAATTCATGGAAAAAAAAAATGCAAATAATAATTTTTTGAATAAGCTTATTAATAAAGTAAAATAATTTATGCGTGTAAATATTTAAAAAAGTTGAGATTTTCTATCATAGATTAAAAATTAAGTTTGCAAATCGAAACAAATCTCAAGTAAATAAAAGTCGGCTATATTGCAATACTTTGGTGCATTAAGTGTACTCAACATAAAAAATACCGACGGCTTTCCTTGACTGAAATCGGGAAACCTTACTCCCAAATTAATTTTACTGAGCTACGTATCATAACGTGTGAACTGTTTACAGATGCGCTAGATTTGATTTCACATTTCAAACTTGGAAATTATATAATTCACATTGCGTTATTTATACACAACAACTTATCTAATCTTAACAGCTGAGACTAATAAATTGCTTATTAAAACAAATGAACAAAAAATATTTTTTTTCAGTACCGCAATAAAATAATATTAATATCTTTTATTTAAAAAAAATCTGTCATTTCCTTTAAAATTCAGCACTATTGAACCTTTAATTTATAATTACGCGAAAAGTAAAGAGTAGAATAAAGCGTACATTTAAAATAACATAAAATATTAAAATTCATTAAACAACCTTAAAAGTTAGCCAATTAGAAAAAAAAAACAAATTTTAAACTAATGTGTTTTAGCGAATGTACTTAGTAGAGCCATTTATAATACATGTTGTAAAAACGTAAACAAAAATTGATGCGTGTCTTGAATATTAAGGTACAGCGTATCTAAATTCAACAAAAAAAGTCTCGCAATTTTACGTACCTCATTTAATTTATCCTACACTTTGTTTACAACCTTTGCGACGTACCGTACATATTTAATTAGTTGCTCGCAAATAGCTTTATGTAGACATACTCGCGTTTTCATCGAGTGCAAAGTGCACTCACACACAACCTCCCAAAAAAAAAATCTTAAGATAATTTACTTAGCTGATGGGGGAAAACTCAAAAAGAAATAATAATTTAAACATAAACAATATTAATTTAAGATACAGTATAGCATGAAAGTGTATGAATATAATTATGAACGATCTTAACAATACTTCGCCTTTACAAAAATAAATAAACGAAATAGGGCACTAGCCTTAACATTTTCTCCTTGCCAATTACAAATAAACTCACGTTTTGACTAAAAATACAGTAAAATTAGATAAATACAGTAGAAGAATGTTTCGTAGAATTTTTTTTAAAAAAAATTTAAGATTAGGAACTTATAGTCGGCCAAGGTCGATCAGTGGTATCTAACAACGAAATAAATTAACAGTTTTCTTCAACTATTTGAAACAAACGTGAAACGTTGTATGCATATTAAGAATACAAGTTATCCATGACAAACAACGATGAAATTCAAACCTAATATTTCGTTTCCACCGGATTTCTTAATCTAGATTGAGCGCCTTTATAATACAATAATTTACAATTTTCGTCTCAACAAAAAAACGAGGGTTTTTTTCAAACCAAAACTTCTTAAAACTTATTTCCAAAGCAAAATCAAAACTTTAAATACGTTTTTAAAAAAATGAGCACGACTTTTTTTAACTCGTGATTTTAAATCCATTTTTGATAGCGATAACGTAGATAAGCTACATGATTTAGCAAACGGAGATCAATGGTAAAGCAAAAATTAAACACAAGTAAATCAATGGGTGGCAAATGCACGTAGCTGTGGAAACGACCTTACAAAAGATTTTGTAAACTATTTTTTTTCTTCTTTCTACTCTTGTAAAATTCGATTAAAAATGTTTTATAGATGCTCTGAAAGTCACAAAATGTAATTTTGCCGATATGAGTAAGCTATTAAAATTTGTCTCGACTGTCAATTGAATTTTCTTTTTAAATTCTGTATAAAATTATCTTCCGGAAATACAGCACGAAAAAAAAAAAAACTCTCGCATATTACGACAAAACGTCAAAATAATTATATAGTTTGCTGCTGTGCTTATTATCATCAAACTCCACCAAAAAAAAAATCAAAATTTGCGCCATTTTGCTCTCAACATTAACGAAATTTTTATATAAACTTAGTATTAATGGCTATTAATTCTGCAGTTCACTGATGAATCACAATATTGTATTTTTGTAAAGAAAAATTATAAAAATTACAAGGTCAACCACTAGTAAGATAACCACAGTCTTTCACATTAAAAAATAATAATAAAAGTTGGCGCATTTGAAATTTTCTAACTAAAAAACACGACTCATTAAAAACAGTCAAAAAATAAAATTTACGATAGCAATTAGAAATCCAAGTCAATTAATAGAAAACCTTCATATCACAAATTATATTATACTTAAAAAAAATAGTCAAGATTACAATGTATATAGTGTACACTATACTAAATAATTTTGCTTTCGATTAATACAAATAATATACTTTGTTTAAAAATAAAAAAAAAAGTTAAATTTAAAATAAATATTATGCGTCATTTAGGTCAATGCAATAATATTACCATATGATTTTAACATTATTGTTAGAATAATATATTTTGTGATAAGTTTCGGCCTACTTTGTTCTATCAAAAAAAAAAAATCAATAAATTTATTTAAATTAAGTATACAACTTAAGAGTAATTTTTCCTTACTTTCAATTTAAATTGATCAAACATGAAAGTTTACATAGTTGATTTAATTATTGATTAATTAATTATTCCAAAGATTCAAAAGACGCGCCCTGTATTTTATTTTACTGTAAATTATTTTAAGAACTAAAATCGCCACCTACATTTTCAAAAACTGCCAAATGTAATTATTATGATATAATTATACAAATAAAATTTATCGACTTTCATATTATATATTTATATAATTATAATAAAAAAAACCACTGTATTAATATTTTCGTTAATAAAACGACGTAGCACATTTTTAGATTAAAATGCCTAATTTAATAATCACATAAAAATAAATTTAGAATTTAATTGCCAAGGAAAAGTGCATATATGGCGGGAATTTCGATTTCATAACAGCTGCAGCACCTGCGGATTGAACTCGCGTTATCTCGTTTAAGAAAACGCCTCTTGTTATTTAATGTTAAAAATAAAAAAGTTCATCCCCCCACGACTTCAAATTGGAATAAATTATCACGCGAAAAACCAACGCGCAATAACTATACAAAGTTACTATAATAATAAACCCATCGATCATAATTATTATATTGAAAATTAAATAACCAATAGCTAATGTCAATGATAGCGAAACAATGAGCAATATTATTGCGAATTACACCTAATACTGTTTTTACACGGATTTTTTTTACACGAATTTGAAATAACACGGTTTCAAAATAAAATTTCATACTCTTTTTACACGAGAAATTTTAAAATAACACGGTTTTTTGACAAATTTCAAAAATATTTTTTGCTTATTTTGGGAATTTTACATACCTTTTTTTATGTATTAAATATAATTTGATAATACTGTATGTATTTTTCGGTAGTCCTTATATAATATCCTAGAACTCCCCCATTACTTTTTTTACACGAATTTTTTCGCACGCATATTTCAGGAACGTATCCCCCGTGTAAAAACAGTACCGGGTGTATATGAAAAGTACTTGATAACTTACGCTTAAAATCTATGAATAGCAATAATTATACAGTGTACTTAAGTATTGATTTTTAAAAAAACTCATTCGAACTACACTTAAGAACGGTTTTAAATTTAAATTTATATATATTTCTCCACGAAAATGTCTTCAATACTCCTATTGCACTTGGTACCTAAAAGTAATGACTACAACCCGGCTCGACATAAACAAAAATAGTTCTTTCCACAATAATAATAGCTATTTGTTAGCCAAGTCTAACCGTGAAAACCGTGATACAAGATGAATCCACATACACCGCTAGTGTACTAATATATGCCAGTTGAATAAGTAGATAGATAACCCTGGCTCACAATTGCGTGTCAACTGACCGTAAAATGTGTATATTTAAATTTTTTAGATGGCAGGTTGTTAATTTAGCACTAGGATTGTTCACTATGCAGTCATTTTGTGCATTATTATATACGCTTATTATAAAATCATCGTGCGGACCAAGATAATGTCAACTGTTAATAATTATGAGCGTCGCATTTTCAATCAGCCCATTAGGAAGTTCGCGAAGTATTAATCTATATTCGTTTATACGATAAAAATGCAAACACCGAAAGTGATGTTAACCGGCACGTTGAAAATTATTAAAACTGGCGCTACGTAATATACAGTACTTTATACGGTAATATTATAGTATTGTAGACTAACAAAAGCAATTAACTTAATGCTAAAAGTAATACGACTTCATACTGTATAATTAATTACTTTTAATTAGTCAAAAAATGTATTTAAAAAAAAAATAACGTAAATTAATAATTTAAAAAAAATATATATTTTTGCTTTTATTACGGCAATTTTCATACTTGTAGACCTAATTTGTAGTTTGCACATCATTTTAAATTAATATAAAAAATAATTTAATAACTATGCTTTTAAACTAATAAAAAAAATTAAAAAAACAAAACAAAACAAACTTAATAAACGTATAACAGTAAAAATACGTTATTCAACTTCAAAGTACAGTACAAACATATTAATTCGAACATTATTTTTAATGAAATCTGACGCAAATTTATACTTCGCCCAATAAATGCGTACATTTTCTAAAGTAAACGTTTTACTATAAAATATAAGAGCCTGTAAAAAACTATAAATGAAAAGTTAAAAAAAAAAAAAATTTTAAATTGCAATTTAGTACACAATTTTTTTTTATATGAAGATAACATTTATAAAAGCTTATAAAAATATACATATAAAAAAAGCGAGAGCTCATTCTATTTATTCCCACTTGATTACTGTATGCGCAATTCCTCCAATAAAAAATACAAAAAAAAAAAAAAAACTATAACTCCTCACATAATAATAATATCAAGATCAACGCCTTCAAAATCCATAATAAAGTAGTCTAGTCTAAACTGCAAAGGATAAGCACGAGTACATCATTCCGCGAAAACGAGAAACACAAGAAGTAAAAAAAAAAACACAACAAAACACTTGTGAACCGTGAAAAGTATAATAATAAAAGATCGCGGCTCAAATTCATTTAAGATTCATAAACGTAGTCGAAGAACGAACTCGTTAACTTTTAACCAGAACAGAAACTATCATCCATCTTCTTCTAATAATAATATAAAAATACTATTTGCTCGTTCTCTCTCCTTGTTTCAAAAGCGATCTCATTATACATTGCCAGTGTGTTATTGTGTACACTTAATACCGCGCACGTTTAAATGAAAGAAAAAAAAAAAATAATAATACGGAGCGCGTACAATACCAACCTGTTGTAATAATATTCTCCCCCCACCAAAAATAACGCGCGAGGAGACACACAAGACGATGGAAATCGATTTCACTAACAACAGACACATCCATAGAACAACATACTCGTAGTAGTGAACGAATAAGAAGAAAAGAGCTTTGACAAAAACGACCTGGATGAAACAGGTTGAAAAATCTAGTGCAGTAGGTACTGGGTACTACTACGGTACTACTACAACTACGTTTAGACACACACAGCACATGGATTTGGGCAAGGCACGGATTGGCGTAAACAATGTATTATGTGAGCCCTTACCTGCAGATCTATGCTGTTGTTGTCAATTTGGTTGACGTTTGGAAGAGAACCACCTCGGTAGGAGCAGCCCAAAGATTGACTGATATGAAGATGTTGTTGCTTCTCGTGTTCGCAGCCCTAACAACCAGGAACAAATTGATAAAAGCTACCTTTTTTTCTCTCATCTCGGCACCTCAACAACTACGCTAATAGATAGATATAGCACATATATACACACACATATACATAAGCATCATTCACATCGCTAAAAACTACCAGACAAGTGTTAAGTCACGCGCGTCAACAACTTTTGGCGCTTCAAAAATTATTATTTATTCAATAAGAAAATCAATCTTAGATTCGATATAAATTGCGTATTAATGGTGCGAATGACGAACCGAAATTAATTCGCGCGGTGCTATAAATATACAGGACGACGGTTCTTTCTTTCGCCCTGCAATAACCCCTTCGGGTCATTTTAAAGTTAATAACGTGACTGGTCAAAGAATAATGAGGATTTTTTTTTTTTTCTCTTAACTAAATTTATAATTTATGATAAAGAGAAAACAAAACAGCATTTGATGACTGCTTGATAACTCTTAATTTCAAAAACAAACAATAATGTATAAGTTAATAGCTAAAAGCGTTTTTAAAATCGTAAACAAACTTGTTTTGACAAAATTTGATTTGATTCCGGGGTTTGTTTTGCCACAATTTAAATTGCTGATTGATTTTAATTTTTTTTGTAGTTTCATACTCGTTTGAAGTTGTTATTTTTGAAGGTCTATTCGCTATTTTAATGTTGTGGTTGGTTAATGCGCGAGATACATCGTTTAATACGATTATCCGAAGCTATCGGACGACAAGTTACGAATGAAAAATATCAACTCGGAAAAATTATTTATAAAAATTCCACAATTTAATTTTTTTCTTGAAAAAAATATCCTTGCACGTCTTGGCTATAATAAATTTTGATTCTCCAAAAAATCTTACACGACAAAATTCGAAATAATTATTGGCCAAGGTTTTTTTTTTTTTTAGAAAGATTAGCATAATTTAATCATTGCATAATTTTTTCATGCATTTCTAAAGCAATTAGAATTCACTTTTATTAATTTTTAATAAAAATTTCCATGCGCAGATAATAAAAAATCCGCAGAAACTTAATAGCACCTCACTGTACAATACATACAGTTATTATAATGTATTTAATGGATTTCTACGTCGCATTTTCAAAGTGCCCCATTTTTCTTACAACTAATTTGCATATTTACCTTAACATTGATAATATAAATCGATAGATAATTAAGCTTATGCTTTCTATTTATAACCTTAGATTGGCAACGAGCATGAAAAGTTTTGTTGACAACAAGCAGCAGCCTCCTGGTTCGACGACTTTCTCCCTCACCACCTCGCGCTATACATTACAATTACATCTCTTTTAATTAAGTTAAATGCGAGTAAATTGGAGTTTATACCGATACATGTATATTATACAAATGTAAGTCGATTATAATTAGCTTACAATTACTTTGGATGAAGCGCGTAACAATAGAAAGAGCTGCTGCATCCGCGCAATATTAATATTTTATAAATAGATTTGTAGTTATTAAACAACAAAACTGCGAAATTTCTATTATTATGCTCAATCGTAATTCGAGTAGACTTAAAATTGTACAAAATAATTTGAAACTTTATGATAATAACAACCTAATCTACTCTCAATTATAATTTTTTCATATTAAAAAAAAATACCGGTATATCTTTTTTTATACCCCGCATGCAATCTACGAGCTCGTTTACTAAAATTCTGAATTTTAACGAAGCCGATTAATTAGTTTATGGATTATCATCGAGTAAATAATAATAAAAAAAAATCTGCATTTGCGAAACGAGCTCGTAATTCTTCGCAAAAATATATTTTCTAACGTTAGCGGGACACGCGAACTCGGATCAGTTCTAATGCTCGTGCATAGCCAGTTATTTCCTACTTTTAGCCGCGTGTGTGTGTGGGTTTCGATTGATCTAGCACACGCGCTTTAATTTCATAAACGTGTAAAACAAATAATAGCGTATTTTCAAAAAAAATAATAATAATAAAAACAAAATGTTGCGAGGCGTGCTTATTCCTCGTGTTCGACTCAACGCGAAGGTAACGGCTACCCCCCACACATACACACACGTGCGAACATCCAATTGTCCAGGTAAACAATTTGACACGATGACAGCTACATGTACAAAGTAAATTCCCGCGTTAGTTAGTCTCTAGGCTTAACAGTTTTTTATTTATTTAACTTGCAAACTATAAATACAAGCGCTAAACGTGCTCGGATAAGGTTAATAGAAAATAATAGCCAGCCCTACAACTCAAAAATATTATTATTAATAATAATACTGCGTAGTGTGTATTAAAACGTAAATAGTGTGAATGAATGAAGACGAATTTCACTGAGATAGTAAAAAACAAAATTCGTTCTCTCTCTCTCTCACCCCCAAACAATAGTCAATCTATCATTTTATGAATGGCGACGATTCAAAACACACATACAACCATTTAGCGTACTATTCTTACACACACATGCACCGGTAAAAATTGGATAGGAAACGTCACCATTTTTTTGTTGTTTTTTTTTTCGTGCGCGCTCTGATCGTGATGAAATAATTGTAACAATGTCGAAATTAGTAACGTAGAAAAATATGTGTCATCCTAACAAGTAAAAATCTTTTAATGTTTGCGCTATGAGTTAGCTAAACAGTGATTTTTTCCCCCATCGAATTTCTGTTTAACAAAATGGGTATAAGCAATTTTTTTAAAAAAAAATTCAAAATACAAAAAAAAAGTACCGTATTAAAAGTAGTTTAAACTTAAATTTAGTTTTTTTTTTAGGGTAAATAAAAAAACTGTGGTTAATAAATTTTTTTCAATAGTTACGTGCAATCTATGTGTAATTCAAAAAAATACTCAATTTTTTAATAATAATTACAAGGTGAAATATTTGTCTTCGAAAAAAACTTTTAAAGAATTGATTGTTGAAAATCCAGTTTCAATAAAAAAAATAATAAAATTATAGTAACTACATTCAATAAAATGGATAACTCCATCCGAGAAAAAAACAAGTACAGTACAGTACATGTATTGAAATCAAAATAATGGATTTTAAATTTAATTATTTTTCGTCTGATTTTTATTTTTTTCACATTTGCCTTGAAAAAAAAATGTCTTTGCTTCGAACATGTGTCTTTGCCTTTAATTATTGAATGCAACTATTTTATTGTTTACTGTATCAAAAAAAAAGTCTCTGATTAAAAAAATCAAGGATTATTTTCATTTTTTCCTCCAATGAAAAAACTATCTTGTTTCATTTCAAAGTTTGCGAATAATTAGTCACTTATCACGATTACTGCGTTGCAAAACACTTTCCTACTAAACAACTGTAATTAGAAGAAATCCTAAAAAAAAAAACTTTTTCCAAAACTTTTTATAATAAAAATAATATAAAAAAAATCAAAATATTCTACGAACCAACATTTACAGTCGATATACTGTGTATAAAAACAATAACCGACGATGAATAGCGGGTTTGCGAAATGCTTATGAAATCGAGCTTGAAACGTTTTTCCGCGTTCATTAAATCGAAATACACTGTACATGTACTGTATAATAATAAAAAAAATAAAAAAAAGTGATTTAAAACTACCATCTGTAATATTATTTTGTTCGGTTTCAGAATTTTAAATTATGCTTCACGCAGCTTTCGGAATCTGGAAAAAAGCGATTTGAAATGAGCAATGCGTTGAAAACAGCTGGGATAGTCGAGTCTCGCCTAACACCTACACTGCACATACGGTCACTACGTTTTAACTTGCCTCCCAAAACCTTTTTAATTGATGACCACGCGTTATTCCTAGCACGTTAAAAATCCAGTTAGGCGTGGTCCTTATTAACACTCTACAGCTCTTGTTCTATTATAGACTGGGGAAAGAGA
>JAQGAY010000658.1:0-22354 GCA_034698085.1 Polydesmus angustus | reverse complement strand
CCCCCCCCCCCCCCCCCCCCCAAAGAAAAAAAAAACTGGCAAAAAATCAACTTCAAAAAATTACGTACAGTAGATGCAAAGGTACTTAAAGGCAGATAATGAACAGATGTAAAACGATAGCCGCGCTTTTCTATAACGCTAAGGCTTATCGCGTTGTACGAGGGATTGAGATCGTCGGCATACATAACATGTGCGTGGCGAGAGAGTTTGCACGCAAAATATGAAAGGGCCGTTTGCGTTAGCCACAGGGTTATTTTAGGGCTCTCATTCTCTCGTTTACAACCGTGTCCATCGTATAATTATCTCCCTCCAAGGCTTATTGTTTGTTCTTGCGTCGGTGACGTTTGTTTCGTGCGCAACAAAAACAACAACAACAATGAGAGATTGAGCTGGGATCGATTAATAGAAAGCACACGTCAGGATCAAATTTAGGGTTGTCGAACCTATTATATTATATCATCATAATATATAAGGGATTGGTCAGGCATGTTTTTTTTTGTGTGTGTAAATTGCCGTTGCTTATTCACGTCAAGTACAATAGAGATGTCGTGTGACGGAAACAACAAAACGGAGAGCGATTAACGTACAAGTGATCCTTATTTAGTGAGAGTGAACGAGAGATGATATCTTTCCTAAATAAATACATGCTTTAAACCGATATGTTTACACGAGCATGTTAATTAGTAATAAAATGAAATGCGCTTTTATTCGTTAACGTCGACATCAAAAAATAAATAAATAAATAAAATGGTGACCGCGCATTTACATATTGTAGCTATGATTTGCGGTCGAGATAAATAAAATAAATACGTGATCAAAATATTTACCGTGTCGTAATTATTTTTACTCAAAATAATGCTTAAAACTCACGTTATTATCAAGGTGAATGACGGCCCTAAAAACGAATCACCCTAAATTATTTCATTTTACCAGACTCATGTCATGGCTACATTTTAAAGCCCTTAAAATTGCAAAGCTCGCAGCTGAATTCGAATTTCGATCATAATCCAACAAATTAAAATCTCTAACAATACATAAAAACATTACTGTATCGTAATTTTAAATTGGAAACTTTAAAATTGATGAAAATTAATTCTTAACCACAATCAATCAGACCTATGATATCCCGTCGCAATTGGTGACAAGAACTGTATTTTTATCCCATAAAAAAGACTTAAAACATAACCGAAAATCGACGTTACTTGGATTAAATTAATAACCCATCTTAAATTTTAAGTTGTTGAATTTTTACTAGCAGAAATCACGGCTTGATTAATAAAATTACACCGTGGTCACAAAAAACAAAATAACATCACAGCTCATAAGAAGAACAGTTCAGATAAAAAAAAAATCTAACCACAAAAAAAAATAAAAAATTCATAAAATCAAAATTCCCTAATGTAAACAAATAATAGTTAATAGACGTTTCAATGCCGTACAAAACACCCCGACATTGCTTTGAATTAAGCTCTAAAATAATCCACACTACTTTTACGCTTAGAGTCCCCATATTTTCCATTTGAATAAACTACCGCTAGTTAATAAAAGAGTCTTAAACCAATCCGATGAATCCCTTTTTATTTTTGCCAAATTTTTGTCATTTCATGGTTAAACTTTTTTTCCCCCCCATTGAAAATTGATACTGTACTGCGGAATGTATCTTCGGTATTTACATTACTTTTTTATGAGAACGTTGGGAAACGTATCAGTGATGCTGAGCGAGGTCTGGATATAATATTTATATAATACTACTGTATTATTTTCTACCTCAAATTTAATAGTTCGAATAATAGAGAATCTAATTTACGCAACTACTAAAAACCGTTTCTTCTTCCGTTATTTTTTTATTCTTAATTTTTAAATAATATTAAAACTCGAAAAAACGTTTCTACACGTATTATTCCTCAAAAAAAAATTTTTTTTTAAAGAGTGTTAAAATGTTTCTTTTGGCCCGACCCAACAAAAACATCGCGGTATAAATGTTCCGTGTTAAATTTAATGTTTTTCGTCAAAGAAAAAGGCAAGAAAAAAAGAAAAAGATTGCGTGGATGCGAGGAAAAACAACGGAATCCGGTATCATTCGGCATTGTTTTTCGCCGATCGCTATCTCTTTCTCTCTCTCTCCCCCCAACAACACTAACATCCGCATTCAACGATGCTTTTCAAATAAAAATAAAAATATTTGCAGAAGTGAGTGTAGTGTAACTCGCGCCGCTACGAGTAGAAAGATGTTGAAGTGAGTGTTGACGATGGGTTGAGAGAGAGACGAGTGAGTTTGGGGGTAATAAGCCTGACGCTAAAAATAATCCCTCCAAAACCGCGGTACAATTAACGAAGACCAAAATCCGTCGACAGGAATAACGTTACGCTATTTTTTTCCCCCCTAGTTAAAAAACAAAACGCGGATCATTTTTATTTCTTTTTTCGCAGCTTCTCTTTAAAAAGTTTAAAGCAGTGTAAACAAACGATATACGTGCCCAAAACGCTATTTAAAAAAAACACAAGCACCTAAAAATAATTATCGGTAATAATTAAAAAAAATACTGCCTATACTTAAAAGAAACACTATTTTTTTTTTTTTTATTCGAAAAATGTTACCGGTAATTAAATAGAACGTTGATTGACGGTGACGTAAGACTAATAAAGTAATGTTTAATTATCACTTACTCTTTTCTTCGATTAGCATTCGCTTGGATTTGTTGCTGCATTCCTGAAGTTTCGAACGTTCTTGTTTGACGGAACCGGAACTGTGTTTATCCACGCTGCGTTTCGACATTTTAACTCACAAACACCTTTTATTTGAAAAGAAAAAAAAATTTTTTTAGTTAGTAAAAATAATAAATAAATTATTAGATAAATTTTGTAACAATTTGCAAAATTAATTTATGCTTAACTATTACTTTGATAAAAGTTTATGCTCAAATTTGACCCAAGTTTTATCTCAACTGCGAAGTTTGACCCAAGTTGTATCTCAACTGCGAAGTTTGACCCAAGTTGTATCTCAAGTTTGACCCAAGTTGTATCTCAAGTTTGACCCAAGTTGTATCTCAAGTTTGACACAAGATTATGCTCAACATTAACACAAGATTTTTCCTTAGTCGCAAGCTATTGCTCGATTTTAAAACAAGTTTATGCTCAACTATTACACAAGTTAATACTCAAATCTGACAAAATTGTATGCTCAACTTTATCACAAGTATATGCTCAACAATGACACAAGTTAATGCTCAAGTCTGATATAATTTTATGCCTAACTTTGAACTTTGCTCACCTTTGACACCAGCTAATACTCAGCTTTAATACAAGTTTAAACACAGCTTTAATAAAAAGTTTAAACTAAATTTTAATACATGTTTAAATTCAATTTTAATGCAAGTTTAAACTCAACTTTAGTACAAAGTTTAAATTCAATTTTAATACAAGTTTAAACTCAAATTTAACACAAGTGTTGCTCAACTTTGACATAAGCTTCTTTTGTCAACTTTGATACGCGTTTAAACTCCAATACAAGTTTAAACTCAACTTTAATACAAGTTTAAATTCAACTTTAATACAAGTTTAAACTCAATTTTAATTCAAGTTTAAGCTCAACTTTAATGCAAGTTTCAACTCAAATTTAACACGAGTGTTTCTTAACTTTTACGCAAGCTTTTTTGTCAACTTTGATACGAGTTTAAACTCAAATTTGGCTCTTTCCTCAAACTTTACGCAAGTTCTTTCTCAACTAGGACGCAAGTTCTTTGTTGACTTTGATACAAGTTTAAATAGCACAAATCTTTTCTCAACTTTGACACAGGTTTTTTCTCAACTCGATCATCATTATTCTATTAACGGAGAAAAAAAATCGGCGTTTAATATTTTAATGTTCCCAAGTTATTAACATTTTCGCCAATTAAAAACAAAATTTATTAAAAGTATAATTTCCGGCCGCCCAAAAATACAATAATAATTAATAAACACAATTTCCATTAAAAAAAGAAATTAACGAAAAAAAAAAAAATAAAAAAAAAAATGGGAGAAAAATAAGTATTCACCGTTTCATTTTAATCTGTCGACAACAATGTTAAAATTCTTTTATAATTATTATTTTAACTTAATATTTTTCAGTTTCCGTCACGCGCTTTTCTTTTCCCATCATAAAAAAAAAACTTGAAAGAAAAAAAAAATAGTGGGCGTTTTTACACCAGCAAAAAAATGAAAATAAATCACAAACGAAGGTGTATAATAATAAAAAAAAAATAAGAAAGGAGAAAAGGAGCGACCAAAGTCATCATCAATAGGAACAACAACAACAAAAAAAAGTCAGGTAGGGTGTTGTGTTGGTTTTTTTTTTTTTTTTTTTTCTAGTTAAGACATCATTGAGATGGTTGGTGTGCGTGAATTACATCGGCGAATGAGCGCGTCGGTAAGTGAACTTGGAAAAACAATAATTACGTCGAATGAATACCGTGAAGAGAACAAACTTCACGTTGCTTCTTTATAAAATGGTGTCTAGTCTGATCATTAAGTGAGAAAGAGTCTAACTTCTTCACTTACAAAAGGTAATAAAAACGAAGAAGAAGACAAAAAAAGTTAAATTAAACCACCGTAAGTCCTACCATCATTTTCAACCTCCCCTCTCTCTCTCTTTTCATAAAAGACAAACATATTTTTTCTTCTTATCCGCTAAACTAAATTATATCCGCGTCAAATCAAATGAAATATACACAAATTATATTTTTTTTCAGACTTGAATTAAGTCATTCAATTGTTTGCGATGCTATTTTAAAGAAAATATAAAGCGATACAATTTATTTAATTATTCTTCTTTTTTTTTAATTTACTTTTGAATGGGGAAAAAAAGTAAGACTCCTAGAATACCTAATTTTCTATTGTAAACAGACGAATAATGCACGCATTGTGTTTCACTTATGACACTTTTTCAAATTTTCACGCCAATTTTGAGTTACGATCGAATACGAATTTTTATTGCAATTCTTATCATTAAAAATTATCCGAAAAAAATAAACCGCTACTAGACTAGCTATATAATTCACCCCAATTTGAATAATATTTCTCAAAAAAAAAAAAAAAAATACGCTCGATGTATTTCATAGCATGTCCTATCTTAAATTTAACGCAGTGTTCCATTTATGCCGCCGGTCTATGTAAAACGTCCTATAAAAAATATTGTGCTTATTTATTTGCTATCATTATATAGTACAGTGCGAGTATAATGTAAATTTTTACAAATTTTTAATTTGTCACCCTTAGGGCACATTGTAATTCTACTTTTGCATTTTTTTAAAGTTTGTTTTGTATCAAATTATTGTTTTTAGCGCTTGATTTTTTTATTTGTTTTATAGTTTTGCTATTGCTTTTTTTAATCAAGTTTATTTATTTATTCTTTATTTTACATACATTTTGATGACCATTTTCTTTAGTTTAAATAAAAAATTAAATCGAGTGTTTTTAATTAATTTATTTATCTTTTTTTTAAAAAAAAAATTGAGTTAGTGATTCATCTCAAGTTCTCAACACATTTTTAGCAACACAAAAACCGTTGCGATGAAAAATTGTTGTTGTGCGTAATTCATTGGCGTTATAAATACGTGGTGTACCAAAAAAAAAAAAAAACCCCGAACCTAACTGAATTAGCACTGTACACGGAAAACAGTTAGTCCATGTACATGGAAAACTTTAATGATTTTTTAACATCATCAAGCATTGATTCCTGCTTCATCAAATTCGTTTCACGGCTGTATCATTTCTCCAGCATCCCAAATTTAAATTAGGTACACTACAAAATATGGAATGTGATGCGAGCAAATAGTTAGAAAACAAAAGGACGATGCAGCTGAGGCAAGGATAATAATTTCAATGAAGTCGTTGTGTGTGCAGGGGATGGGTAATATACAGGTTACATGTGATAATGCCGAAAACAAAAATGACTACCGTCAAAATAACTACGGCAAAATGACGAAACAAAAATAACTATAGCAAAATAACTACGGCAAAATAGCGAAACAAAAATAACTATTAAAAAATTACTACAGCAAAATAACTACTGCAAAAATGACTACTTACCTGAATTATGAAGGAATATAGTCCAAACAAATCCGAAAGTTTTAAAATATGAATAAATCAGTCAAAGTTTAATTATGAAATTAATGCAATAATTTTTTTTTAAATTTACATTGAGCAACATATCCGATTTAAATCATTTAATAATGAAAAAAATGGCATAATTATGACCTCCTCTACTGAGTCGGCTCAAGTTAACACGCTTAACGAAATCTAATAAATCTGCCGCACAAGGCGAGATTCAGCCGGCAACTGCCGCTATCTAGTCAGCAGGTGGGGGGCGGTCATACAGGCCTGTATGCCAGATGATATTTATTATTAATAAATCGGAGGTGTTGTTGAGTGTAAATATAAAAAAATTAATGCATTTTTATTAAAATTATAACTGATTTATTTATCATACGTTACTACGTAGTTTTAGTCATTTTTGTAGTAGTAGTTATTTTGTCGTAGTAATGGGGTTTTAGTCATTTTTGAATAGTTATTTTTGTTTCGTTATTTTGCCATAGTCATTTTGCCATAATTATTTTTGTTTCGTCATTTTGCCGTAGTCATTTTGACGGTAGTTATTTTTGTTTTCGACATAATGACGTGCCACGAATATACATGTAGTGAGTTGGTATAATGTTGCAGGGTATATTGAGGCCGATGGAGGATATTTTAAACACAAAATAGAACAATTAAATATTAAAAAAAAAAATTTAAGTGATTAAACTAATTTAGCTGGGTTACTTTTTTTTTTCTCGCAGAATGAAACTACTGTACCAGTGAAAGATTCAATAATCATTTATTAAGAAGAAAAAGACGTGAAGTAAGCTTACCTAATTGAGTGTTGATGATGCTCTCTTCTAATAGATACAGTATGTTAATTAAATTAAAGTAACTTTGAATCGACAGCTGTTGTTACCCTTGTCTCACCTCACCTCACCGCCCTCCCTATCCCCAACCACCTTCGCTACTAATAATTAGAAGCTCAGCCAAAAAAAAAAAATAATAATAATAATAAAAAAATAAGAGGCGAGCTCAATGTGTGCCAAAAGGTTTATTTAATAATCTCGTTACGAAAATGCTAATTCCAAAATTAAGATCTCAGCGATAACGCCTGCCGGTGACGTCATGCCAAAGCGATACAAATATTAATAGCATCTGCTCGATCAAATATCTTCATTTAATTTGTCAAGCGCGCCTTAAGTTTATCAATCTTCTGATTAAATCTACGTTATAGCTACAAAAAAGCGAGTTTTTCGCACATGCGCGGTCTTCAAAAACGATTTTATAAACTTTAAGTTTATTTTAGAAAGAGATTTAAGCAAAATTTTGCTTAAAAATTGAATCTCGTTTAGTAAATTACGAAATCTCGTAGCAATTATTAAAAATAAATCTTAAGTTGTGGCTACCAAAAAAATAGTTTATTTAACATTTTTTTTAACTAGTTTTAAAACTAAAGTTTTGAACTAGGTCTAAAAAGCGGTTTCGCATAATATTTTCTTTGTCCTGTCTCAACTGTAATTTTCAACATTATCTATTCACGTACCAAAAAAAAAAAAATGCAAAATCGAGGTTAGTCCCGCATTTTTTTTTATAAAAAAACTAGTTGATACAGCTTTACGCGTTTAATTTACGATCGAATTAACGACAGCAGAAAAACTTCCAACTTTAAAAAACCGATGCAAAAAAAAAAAAAATTAAATGATCAACTGAATAATTTTTTTTTGTAGTACTCGTCGAAATTAAGTAATTACAGAAGCTGAAAAATGACCACCATATGCGATGCGAAGCGCTGCTCCTACTTTTATCTACGATTTACGATTTATTTTCCTTCCTTTTGTCTTTATTTATTAGAACAGGTGTGTAAGCTGTTGTTGTTTTCACTAAAATAAATGTATATATAAAAAAAATTAAATACAAATTTTCAATGATGCGTAAAATGTTCGCGCGAGGAACTCTACAACGCTGCTCAACATTTCGCTTTTTAATGATAGCAAAAATATGATAAATTAACGCAAAAAAAATAAAATTTATGCGAAAAGATGAAATGTTGATACAACGAAATTCTTATGTCAACATAATGCTTCAGAATTTCAGCTGAAGCTTCATAATAACAAACTTTCGTGCCAATTTCAAGTGCCGGCAGTTCGGTAATGAAGTTTTATTTAATCCTCGTTTTATAAAATGTTGATTTTGTTCTAAAAAGATAATTTTGCTAAATTCCGTTCGACGAAATTTAATCCTATTTTAAAAAAAACTGTTGAAGGAAAATGTATTATTACGTGTAAATAACCTCGTTTTATAAAGAAAATTTTATAAAATCTTCATTAAAAAAATGGAACCTCGTTAAAAATATATTAATAAATCCTGTTAAAAAAAATTTAATCTCGATTCACCGATTTTAGAATTCGATAAACCGTAAATCCACAGCGATTTAATTTCATTAATTTAATCTCGATTATCCAAACATTTAAAAATATACAGGTGAACTTCAAAAATATAGAAATAAAAAACAGGTTCTGAGAAAAAACGCTTCTATTAAAATAAAAATTCAGTCCCGTTTAACTGTGCTAGCAAAAACTATAAATCAAAAATGTAGTTCCTTAATCTAGATTTAAAAATCAAGTTCGAGTCTTATACCCACTCCTGCGTCAAAGACGAATAATTTATTATTGATCTAGTTAATTTTGAAATTTTCTCATCATCTCATGGCTTTTTCATACGTTGACGTCACGCACTTGTTCAATGCCCCAGACATAAATTAAATCGACAACAAAATATGAGGTGGAAAACAAGAATGGGACGTCATATTCTCTGGACAAGTTTTCAACTCATGAACAGAGACAATCATGCGTCTTGTTCTGGCTGAATGCCAGTTCAGCTAGGTTTTCACGCTGAGAGAAACCATCGTAACCACCAAGAAAATCGAACGATTTATCGCGCTAAATTTCGTTATATCGACATTTTGCTGTATCTGCGCGTGTAGACGTTTTCTTTAGCTAAGCTTACAAGAGAATAGAGGGAAAGAGAAAGATTTATTATAAGGCGCTAAATCTTGAAAATGCGAGTAATTACAGTATATTCGTCGGACGTTTAAACAAATGACCGTGTGTACATTGCGCGTAATTACAGGTGACGCTACACTAAACCGTTCGGGATTTTAAGTGCGTGAATTTAATGCGAGAATTAAAATAAAAGAAAATAAAAGTTTCATCTTTCTTTTTTTTTTTTTTTTTTAAAAAAAAAACCTATTTCTTTTATCTCCCTCTTAACATTTTTCTCACTTTAATTAAGATCTGTTTCGAGAAAAAAAATCCTCGCGAAAGAATTTGAGAAATTAAAAAAAAAAGGTACAGTAGACGTAAACAATGTTCTGACAATGTTTGGCGGGAAGAAAAACACCTGAAGTTAACAATTAGATGTGGTTGACTCACCGCAAACATTTCTACGAATGAGACGAGGGAAAAACACGTTTTCTTAAACAATTACCGTCGTCGTTCGAACTCGTTTTAAAGACTCAAGTTAAGCTCCCGATTATTTAACGCTAAAGTGTAGCGTAAAGGGAAAGGGACGCGTAAACGAGAACCGGATCGAAAGAGCCGTTTCATCGACTCTGCAGGGAGTAACGGAACCGGAACTTCGCCATTCCAATTTATCCAATTAATGGTATTACATGTATACCATGTATTTACCATGCCTGCACTGTATTTATTTACTTAATTTCGAAAGAATTTTAACTCAATTTTGGGGAAATTTTTAGATAATTTTGCGAAACTTTTAACTGAATTTGAGGAAATTTTAACTCAATTTGAGAAAATTTTAATTCAATTTTGAAGAAATTTTAACTTAATTTTGAAAAAATTTTAAGTTAATTTTAAGGAAATTTTAACTCAAATTTGAGGAATTTTTAAGTTAATGTTGCGAAAATTTTAAGTTAATTTTGAGGAAATTTTAAGTTAATTTTGAGAAAATTTTAAGTAATTTTGGAGAAATTTTAACTCAATTTTGAAAACATTATAAGATAATTTTGAGAAAATTTTAAGCTGATTTTGAAAAAATTTTAAGTTACCTCAATTTTGGGGAAATTTTAAGCTAATTTTGAAAAACTTTTAACTCAATTTTGCAACCATTTAACGCAATTTTTATACTATTCTCAATCACTTGCAAAAATTTCAGTAGTTGTTACACATAATAATAGCAAAACTTTTTTAAAACTAGAATAACAAAAATTGTTCACCCAAATTTAAGTTAAGACTATTGATTCTATCGCAATTACTGTTACAGTCTGTCTATTACTCTTTATTTGTACATGTATCGACATTAACGCCAAAAATTGTTACCGGCACATTAAAAATATTGATATTAGCGCCAAAAATTGTTGTCTTGCTTACAAAAAATATTGCTTGAGAACCGATAGATAAAATATTATCACTACATTATAAAATGTAATACGGTATAACGTTATGACACGATAAATTCACTGTTTTATGCCCGCTATGACAACAAGTTTCGTCGCTCCCCTCAACACACACACTCATTACAAATACTATACATTTGTACATGTACCACATCCCATCCTTAACACCATCTTCGCCTCATTCAACGACTGTCCCCGAAACATTTAAATATCAATTAAGAAGTTGCAGCTAGTCGCGTTAGTCACGGAACGAGTAATATACGATTGCGAACTACTGCGTTGGTATAATTATGAATAAAAGTCAAAAGATCTGCATTAAAAATAGGCCTACATTATAACAAAACCCTGCCATTAAATCATTCCTACCCCTCCCTACACGGATGTTAAAAAGTCTTTGTTGTTAAACTCAATACATAATATTTCCTTACACTGGCGACGCTTTTTGGAGCGCTGATTTATACGAAAACCCAACATAATGTACTTTAAAAAAAAAAAAAAAAAAAATTTAGTAACGAGAATTTCGCGTTAGAAGATATTGAAATGTACCGGAATTAAGGGTCCTGGTTCGTTAAAAAAAGGATAAATTTTCCTCTATGTTCTAGTAGCATCGACATAAGTGAACACTTATTCATAAGATAACCAGCCTAAATAATATTAACACCACTCATATTGAATTTTATATTCCCATTTTTGTTTGTTTATGTTTATTAAACAATTGTTTCCGTCTACTTACGCCACGACATATCGAATTGCATTCATTTTGCGCTTGCATTATTATTAATATCTCTCGAAAAAAATATTATTTTATTATTCGATACAGTTGTCGGATAAATCGTTAACAATAGCCGTAAAAGTACTTTTTATATACAAAAAATACCGCTCTTTCTTCTCAATAGAAACACCGCCCGCGCGCTGCACCTAACGAAATATTATTATCATCTATACAAACAGGTTTAGTATAATGTTAATTAAACTCTTTCACAGAATGATGACGATGTCAGAACAGGTGACGCTGCTACCGAACAATAATTATGTAACGCCGCCGTAATTAAAACTTCAGAAAAAAATCTTAAAATAAAATTTTTAAAAAAAAAAAAAAGAACAAACACTCAACGTTTATTACGCTCTTTAAATCTCGACCAATCCGTTTGCATACACATTCTTTTTTATTACTATTTAAGCAAATAATTTAGTATTCTTAAATATTATTATTATAAATAGTGTTTTGACAAAAATCCTGCGCTGCGACGCTTAACTGTTCATTTTATCGGTATACCGATACTCTTGAAACGTTAACCGTACAACTCCCACGCAGCGGCAGAGTGTATCTGAACTGCGTTTAGTTCCGAATCCTGTTAGCTATCTACGAGAAAATAGCTTAAAACTAAACCAAACGTAACTTCGTTCGGAACAGCTTACTTCCGTTAAGTGGTTCCTAAACCTTTCTACATTGCGATCCACTTTTTAGAAAAGCTATCATAATAGTTAAGCGACTTCTTCTCCGGCACATTGAATTTTGGAGCGTAGGAAGCAAGTTTTACCATCACAATTTAAAAATGAAAGTTAAAAAGTCTTGGCGTAAAAAAATATTTAACAATTAGAAAAAAATTACCGTAAGAAAAATTCTCTTAAAAAATAAAATTACCCCGCTTTTATGAATCAGATTGAAAATCTACTCGTATTTCAGACCTACAGTTTTGTGAACAAATCACAAGATGGAGTAATTCCAAACCAGAGTTTGTACAGTTTTTCCCCATAAAAGTAACAAATCCAAAATCAAAAATAAATAAATATTGAAAATTTGTATTAAATATTGTTTGAGCAATGACACCAAGATAAAAAGTGTCTTTCGTAAAATTTAAGTTTTTTTACATAATTATATCATCTTAATTAAATAACTTACGCGTAATTATAAAAATACGTGATTAATGAAATCACAAAAATTCAGAAACAAAAACAAATTTCTGTTTCGAAATCTGAACATTGCATTGGTTACATGCTGCAAAATGTACTCGAATTTTGAGCACCTCTAAGATTTGGCGGAAGCTTGGTATCTCTCTTTAAAACATGTTCGTACAGCTAAAAAAAAAAAGACAAAAAAAATGTAAAAAACCGGTGTTCATGTATTTGGAGTCAACGAGTTTCACCTTGGATTCACGCACAACGTGCTTTCCCTCAAATATTTGTGCCGCGCCAACAAGATCGGATAAGGAATATGGAATGAGATTGAGAGAAGAAATAATAATAATAAGAAGAGAAAAAAAAAATAATAGGTTAAGCAGAGTGTGTAGAGATAAAAATCGAAAAATTAAGAGGAGACCAAGAATGTTGTTGGGCTTCGTTTTTTTTTTTCAACGCACGTTAGAAATTTAATCCGAAGAAAAAAGAAAGAAAAAAAGAAGTTACGGAGTGTTTTTCAATTCGGAAAGAATGCTAATCATCTCATCATCACTAACTTCAATCTTAATTTTAAAAAAAAGTGTTTCCTCATTTTGCGACGTTTATGCCATTTTGTTGCTCGGAAATGAGATTAGAAAAACAAATAAAAATGCCGATTGCATCTTATCTTCTTCGTCAATTTCATTTATCGTATTTCAATGCCACCTAGTAATCTAGATTAATTTAAACCTCGTTTTACTTACAGTATTAGGAAAAAACAAATACAATTAACCAAAATTATAAATCTGCGCGTGCGCATAGACGTTTTTTTTAAAGAACTTGCTGAAGTGTAAAACTTCCTCTAAAAAAATTTTGATTTACAAAAATCTTGTTTCAAGAAATTTAATCTAGTTTACTAAAACTCATTTTGTTGCAATCAAAACCTTAAATCAATACGAAAACGTTTAAACATTTGACACCTCGCAAACTCGTCCATATTTTGCCATTTAACGCTTTTAATTTCACCAAAACTTAATCCGAGTTAACAACAACAAAAAACTATGAAGAACATTTTGAAGTCAAATTTTATTTTTTTAAAAAAAGTCATCTTCGACCAAAATAATTGTTTTGAGAACAGTGCTCTAGACTAACTTGGTTAATAATTAATTTGGGTGACATGACACGAACATAAATTGGAAAAAAAAATAATCTAGTTTAAACAAGGCGACTTAATCAAATTCGTTACTATCAAAAGTAGATTTAAAAGAAAAAAAACGAAATTGTTTTCTAGAAATTAGCCGAAAATGTTCCACGCAATTTATTATTCGTTTTCCGCATTTAAAATTAAAATAAAAAAATGACTTCCTTTTATGTAAAAAAAAAGCTGAATTTTGTAATCCAGATTTTGACCTAAAACCTTAATTTTCTTCTTCTTTATTATGTTTATCTTAAAAATGTGGCGCGATTTGAGCGAGCGGTTTCCTTTTGAGTCGAAACGTTAAAAAAAAAAAATTAAAAAAAAAAAAAAAAAAAAAAAAAACACACAGCTAGTCGTAAACAAATTCCCTGTTAGGCGGAAAACACTAAATCGGGAACTGGTCCTACTCAACGGGAATGATTTAACGCCGGCGTTAAATTAACGATTACTTCCGCTCTCCCTACACAACTCCCCACTCAACGTCTCCAGAGAAAACGAGTGGCACGACGCATGCGCTTTCTGCTATTTATTATAAACTGCTCTCGTTTTCCAATTGAGGCACAAAAAAAAATCTTATTAAAATAACATCGACCCATTAATTCAATGTTATCCTTACAAATTAATGTGCTAGAAAGAAATGACGCAACCGGTTCGCCAGTCAAAAACAATTAAATGAAATCTCATCGAGTAAGAAAAATTTGTATCACCAAACTGAGCAAAAAATAAAATCGTTCAAAATAAAATAAGTTTCGATGAAAAATAATTTAAAAACATCGTTTTAGAAACGAATAAAACACACCTATCCTAACCAAAGCCGGAACAACAACCAAAGAAAACTATCACAGTTACGAGGGTTATTTTAAAAAATACAGTAAAATGTATTACAAACCGTGGTTACGTGGTACAACTCAGAAGTACAGGGTCTTCGTTAGATGACGTTAGTTTTGAAACATGAATAAATAAGTCAACTTTTAATGAAAATAAATTATTTTTTAAAAATTTATAATAATTAACACTTCCCAATTAATAATCAAAAACAAAATTTAAAATATGACCTCTACAACTGAGTCGGCACGTGTTAATGCGCTCAAGAAAATTTACATTAATCCTACGGTAGATTTTAGCCGTCAAAGTGAGTACGTTTACACGTGCCGACTCAGTTGTAGAGGCCATATTCCATATTGTTAAATGGGAGGTGTTAATTAATGTAAATATAATAAAAATAATTCATTTTCCTTAAAATTCGACTGATTTATTCATGTTTCAAAACTAACGTCATCCAACAAACGCCCTGCATATAATGTAATCTCTATACAATTACACCCGTTTGAAATCGCGCATATTAAGTTGCAAATGCCTTCCGGAAATGCTACGGCTTTGATACAATTTCCCACTCGCATTTGGCCAGCAATTTAGTCAGAGTGCCGGCACGTATTGGCATGCAAAATGAGTGCCCCTGGCTCAAGAAAGTCAAATGAAGACCCAATTTTTTCAGGGCAAATACGATAATATGCTGGGGTGATAATGATATAAATTCATCGCAAGTTTCGCTCTGTGGCAAAATTTGGCTTTCCTGGTCTTGGCTCATCATTGTTACAAAATGATCATGTTCAAAAATGAGTAATTTCTACCGAAAATTGCAGTAGGACTGCTCACTACGAACTTCATGGGGGAAAAAAACGTAAATTTATACCGTGTTTTTCTTATGTAAAGTTCCGTTTTCCAGTGGCGATATTAGCTTGGCAACTGTCACCATAAATGGAGGGTGTTTCGATTTTTGCGATACATTTACTCATAACTTCAAAATGGTAACCAGTAGAAAAATAATACCTATAATTTGTTTTTAAAAAAAATGGAAATAAATTTAATAATACGAGTAATAAAATGAGAATGTGAATTAGCGGTTCGGCCCGATTAACGGTTCTATACTTTATCAAACTCTGAGTCTAAACTCTTGTCTGGGCTTTATTTTAGCATCGTCTCGTTCTCATTCGACCCACTTTAACAAAACTTGAACCCAAATCAAGTACGGTACTGTTTCATTTCGCTCGCGCGCTTTGTTGTTGTTGGTAAAATTTGGCGTGGGCGAGGACGTGAGGGAGGAGAAAGATTTTTCAAACAGAGAATCTTAAACGCCAGTAATTATCTCGTGATAAAAAAAAATTTTTTTTTTTCTTTTGATAGATAAATATTAAGTAGGTGTTAAACGCAGTTTTAAATCAAACAAAGCTCAAGAGTGTGTTTGTTTGTATTGAAAACTCGTAAAAACACATTCATTCACCGCCAAAGAAAAACTCTTCGGAAAAAGATATAAACATTTCCTGGAGAAAAAAAAAATATCTTCGTACACAAAGCTTACGATTTTCAATTAATAAATGAAACAACTTTCTCGGAAGAAGATGAAGAAAAAATACTTTATCGTAAAAAGATGGGAGGAAAAAAATACTATAGTAATTAACAGGCGTATTTAAAAATATCACTAATTATAGCCAATAAAATCAAGCAGCCAAATTTTAAAATTTTACATTCAAAGAAATCAGTTTTTTTTATTACTGTACAGTACGGTATATAAAACGCCGAGGTGACGTCATTTTGCTCCCACGTAAGCAAAAACTTTCGAAAATATCAATAAAATAATGTAGGCCTATTGTATACAACGAAATTTTTTAGATCAAAATTCGACTAAGCTCAAGTTCTCATTTCAACTAACAAAATCCTAAAAAAAAATTTATACTACAATCTTTTATTATTTTTTTTTCTCAAAATAAATAAAAAAAAAAAAATTAAAAAAAAAAAAAAAAATGAAATACATTAATATAATTATGAAAAAAATAAATAAATATAAGGGTAATTATAGCCAATTAGTTGAAACTGCTCGAAACAACTAATTTTAATATTTTTCTTTCTTATAGTATACTGTATTAAATTTTATTTATTTACTTTTTTTTAAAAAAAAGGCAATTAAATTTACGAAAGAATAAATAAAAATTTTAACCAATATCTAATTTGATTTTACCGAAATTTTGTTATTAAAAAAGTTTGGATTCAGCGATATAATTGTTAATTTGCCCTTACGAAATTTAAAAAGCGTGCTAAACACAAATTTTTGAAATTTTTTAACCGCTTTTGTCAAATAATTTTAATCGAGTAAAGAGAATCAATTTGTCACCTTAATCTCGGTTCCAGACACAATCCTATTGTTTTTCTTTCTTTTTTAAAAAAGAAATAAAATTGCATAAAAAAATTTAAAATAATTAAGAATTTACTATAGGTCCCCGCCTTAACTTATAAAGTATTCCTAAAATTAAAATTCGATAAACGACATTTCACTTGAATGAAATTTTCCATGCTAAAATTTTTGCTTTTTATTTTTCAGATTTTGGAAGAAGATTTGCGAACCAATTTATTAAGCTCGCAAGTTTTGTAAAATGCATGCCTTATTACATTATGCAACGTGATGAATACATAAACAACAAAAAATGGCACGTAGGCATAACATATAAAAACAGGGTACCGGTATTTACGAGGAAGAAAGTGATTGAGTTACTTACTACACCCTTTCGATTGAATCAACAATATGCCTTTAATTATAGGCGGTCAGTTTGAAAACGTCTGACTGAAACGTTGACTTTACGAGACAATCTCAAAGTTGAAATTGAGACAATAAAAGAAGCAAAGATTTCAATTATAATCTTTGACTCGGGAGATTATCTCTTAAATAAATTGCAAGCCTGTCACTTCCGACATCATCATCCGCGCGCCCAACATGCTCAAACCGGTTCGCATAATTCATCAATAATTTGCATTTTCCTTTTTTTAAAAAAAAAAATTTGAAAACTTCTTTTTTTCCAAAATAAAAAAAAAAAATTCGTGAATCGCCATTTTTCATTATTTTGGCGCGCAATTCCGTCAAAAAAAAAACAACAAAAGTTCAATATTCCTATGAAAATGGCGATGCAAATTATTGTCGCCACGAGCGAATAGAAGCAATAAAAGATAAAATATTGTACACCTATCTTTCATTTTAGGAAAATTTACATTTTTTTTTTCGCCAGTTGAAGCTATAATTTGTCAAAATAAGAAGAAAAAAAAAACGTTAAAAAGGTTGTTGACCAAAATTAATTCCAACGATTTCCTATTATTCAAATTTTATCAAATTGATTTCTCTTTTTAAATTAAATTTATCAGTCACGTCGATAATCCCTCGCCATTTGCGGTTTTGCCAATACGCGGCTTGTTATTCCTATCGAATACAGTAATTTGATAACTTTGAGAAAACGACCACAAACACTGAGTGCATTTTCTTTTGTACACAGCGCCCTTCAATATTATGTTTTAAACATTTTAAAGCAATGTTTTATTGAGCACTTTATTACTCTATACAATGTTTACATAAAATTTCACAAGTGCTTTTTTAAATTTTTTTAAAGTGTTTTCTAAAGTTCATAAAGTGTTTTCTAAAGTTCATTAAGTGTTTTCCAAAGTTCATTAAGTGTTTTCAAAAGCTCATTAAGTGTTTTCTCATGTTCATTAAGGGTTTCTCATGTTCATTAAATGTTTTCTCATGTTCATTAAGTGTTTTCTCATGTTAATTAAGTGTTTTCTAAATTTCATTAAGTGTTTTCTAAAGTACGTTAAGTGCTTTCTAAAGTACATTAAGTGCTTTCTAAAGTTCATTACGTGCTTTCTAAAGTTCATTAAGTGCTTTCTAAAGTTCATTAAGTGCTTTCTAAAGTTCATTAAGTGCTTTCTAAAGTTCATTAAGTGTTTTCTAAAGTTCATTAAGTGCTTTCTAAAGTTCATTAAGTGCTTTCTAAAGTTCATTAAGTCTTTCTAAAGTTCATTAAGTGTTTTCTAAAGTTCATTTAGTGTTTTCTTAAGTTTATCAAGTATTTTTTAAAGTTCATTAAGTCTTTCTAAAGTTCATTAGGGGTTTCTAAAGTTCATTAAGTTTTTCTAAAGTTCATTAAGTTTTTCTAAAGTTCATTAAGTATTTTCGCAAGTTCATTAAGTTTTTTCTCAAGTTCTATAAGTTTTTTAAAAATTCCATAAGAATTTTTATAGTAAATTAAGCGAGACTTAATTACATGTAAATGTTTGTTAAAGAGCACTAATTGTTTTTTTAACCGTTTATAAGAGTTTTAAAGTTTTCAAAGTGTTTTTTAAAGTTATAAAAGCTCATTAAATGTTTTTGTAAACAATTTTTAAGTCTCGGTATCAGTAATCGGTATATTAAGAGTTTTCTAACATTTATTACTCAGTTATTAAGTTCATAAAACATTTTTGAAAAAGCATTAAGACTGTCTATAAAGTGTATTTAGGGCTTTTAACAGTTTTTAAGAGTTTGTAAAATTTTAAAGTGTTTTTAAAATGACGTACAGTATTTTTAAAAAAAAATTTAGAAAGTATTTTTAAAGTTGCATTAATTGATTTTTAAAGTTTATGCAAATCTGTCTAAGAGTTCATAGTGTGTTATTTGAAAGTAGATCAGTGGGTGGGTGGTGACGAGATCTGGCCCTCGGTGAGCGCGGAATGTTTGCCTCGTCTTACGCGAGGGATGATTACCTAATCATTTCCAAGTTTGGTGAGTAATTGAAATGCTGAAATCTTATCTTTGCCTACATGTATATAAAGCAAGTAGAAAATCATCGGAGTCGTTTTCAATTAAAGTTAAGCAATGCAGAGCCGACGCTAATGCCTCAGGAGATCATTGTATATGCACACCCCTCTTTTACATTCCCCTTAACCCAAAAATAATAATAAAAAAGATAAATAAATGGTTCAACTTTCCAGTGGAATTAATTTTTTATTTTCGGGTTGAATCATTTTATTCTCGATTCAACATAAAAATAAATGCACGAAGTAAAGTTTTATTCAAATGCATGTATTAAAAATTTTATGAAATACCATTTCTCAATACAAAAAAAAAAAAAACTATTTGTAAATAGTGTATGGAATTTCAATGCCAGAAAACAAAATTAATAAATATGACCGATAAAACAAAATTTTCAAAACCGAAACCTTGAATATTTTTTTTCGGAAATTTAAAAAAAATATTTTTATTACAGCGCATGTGCAGTACAACGATAAACAAAATTAATGCTCTACGGTATCTAATCTATGCTATTGAAGTATGTTATGCAGAATTTTTGCGGTACCGGTATTAACTTTTAATTGCAATTTTTTCTTTATCGAGACACATTATTAAAAATTTAATTTATAATTTTTAAAGATTTAAGTTTTCGTTCGAGATTATAATCCAAAATCATGTTCCGCTAAAAAAAATTTTTTTCTTATTATACACAGCGTACGTAAAAAAAAGTACCCAACAGCATTATTACTTATAAAATTCTTTTTAATGATGTAAATATTTTAATAACACGTGGAAAAACTTTACTTTAAAAACTTTTTAAACCTTTACATATTACATTATTTCTTTAAAATATTATCCTGATTCCTTTAGGCTCAACATAAGCAATATACTGTACTATGCCTGGCTGTATGTAGTTTGGCACGTGTATTGAAGCCGAGAAAGAAAATTTTAACACAGAATTTTAATTTAAGAACAGAAATCAATGCTAAATTTTTTTTTTAATTTAAAGTTTCTCCATGTGTCATTCATTCATTTATTTCCATTATTAAAAGCATTTTATACTAATTCTGTTGGGACCGATTTTTTTACGAACACCTTGAAGATGCAGTACACGAATTATATCAATACATGTACGATAATGTTTAATGGCAAATATCGGTAGGCAAAAAATTTTAAAATTCAAAATTAATTCATCACAAACGTAAAAAACATTTAAAAAAAAAAAAAAAAAAAAAAAACAGGGTGAAAAAATTCCTTCGAACGATTTCTTAAGTTTCGATTACGAAAACGCTTTATAACGATGGACGAGTCAAGTGTGGGCTAAAGTTAAGTAAACAATCCACCAGCTCTCTCTCTCACTCCATCCTCATACTCTCAAATCACAAATCAAATTCTCAACTTAACCGTCAAAAAAAAAAAAAGAGAGAGAGAGAGAGAGAAAAGGTTAAAACTGTAAATTACTATGAAAAATTTATAGCAGATAAAAGAAAGAAAAAGAAAAAAAAAACAACTCAAACCAAACAATTCTCAAAACATAAAAAATGGCATCTACAGATAATAAACAGCAACATTTTATATACCTTCTTCTTCTTTTTTTCTTCTTCTTCTCAGACGATAACTTAAATCAATTCGCTGTCGGTCACTTAAAATGTCTTCGTAAAGCAGGATTAGCATTTACACGCACTTTTTAAATCCAAAAAGGGGGAGAAAAAAAAAAGAAAACGACCGGCCGGCACTACTATAATAAACTCGGCTGATATCTCATTCTAACAGCGAATAATAACTATCTGAACGCGTCGTGGTCTATGATCACACCTACAGCATCATCTCCTCATCTTCTGCACTCGCACCCACGTGATCAGGATGACCGGAGCAACCGGACATGGCGACGCGACGCACAACTTAACCACGATACATATCTAAACCTTTTAAGTTTCTACCGCAACAAAAAGAATAAAAAATAAAATTGAATTTGAAATTCAAACGAGAAAAATGTGTGATTATTAGCGAGTTTAATTTCCACCCTCGCAAGCACTTGAAGCAGGCAGCGCTCGTAATCGCTGGGCTACAGGTATACGACCGAACTCATCCGATCCCCCGACCGCCATCAACACGGAGTAGGGAGATAGATAGACAGATAGAGAAAAAGAGAGGGCGAGGGGAGTGGGGGTGAGCGGAGGGGAGGGACCACGCCCCCACTTTTGTGTCATGAGTGAAAAAGGGGAGTAACCGAAAATAAAAATAAACAAAACGACTAAACGAGAGTTGGGAGCTGGTTACGGTACGAAGTGAGTGAGCCAGACGCCGTTTGCGCTACAAATAGAACGTGACAATGCAATTACATATTCCTTTTCTATAAGGTCAACGCGTATCATTATAATAAAGAGCGAGGAGAAGGTGACCGGGTTGGGACAATTATAACTACCGGATCGCAAACAACAATTATTACTAGTGAGGGATTTATTAAGAAATATCAAAAATAAACAAATACAGTACTGTATTTTATTTAAAATTAAGTAAAAACCAGTTTCGTAGGCAACGATCAAAATGAAGGTAAAGCATGCTTAAAATTAATGAAAATCTAGTTCTCAATTAAAATCAATTTAATCGAAATAAGAACTTAATCGCAATTCACAACCTACCGTAATAAGAACCTACCCTGTTCTTCCTGAAAATAAACCCTAATGTGTTTTTAGTAGCAAAAAAAAAAAAAACGGTGTCGTTTTTTCGGGGGAAAAAAAAGGTAATACATTATACATGTACGTGTATCGGGTGGCGCAAAAAAAGTGGCACACCTTCGGGAAATATGGAAGAAAAATTTAATTTTTAAACATTTTATTCACGAAGAACTTAGGTACCTATTAAGAACGTGGTAAGAACTTATTAATAACTTATTCTGAGTTATTCACAAGTTAGTTTGAACTTATATTCAAGTTAGTAAGGACTTATATGCAACTTAGTAAGAACTTATAATCAACTTAGTAAAAACTTGTAATATGCAACTTAGTAAGAACTGATAGGCAACTTAGTATGGACTTATATGCAACTTAGTAAGAACTTATATGCAACTTAGTAAGAACTTATACGCAACTTAGTAAGAACTTATATTGAACTTAGTAAGAACTTATACGCAACTTAGTAAGAACTTATATGCAACTTATCAAGAACTTATATGCAACTTATCAAGAACTTATATGCAACTTATCAAGAACTTATA
>JAQGAY010000657.1:0-22362 GCA_034698085.1 Polydesmus angustus | reverse complement strand
CAACTGACCACTGACTTCCTCCACACCACCAGCGTCACTATTTTCCACCAGAAGATTCCTTCGCTGGCCTTATACGGAAGTCTCCAGCGGAACCTCAAGGACAAGAATTATTACACCGTAGACGTTAATATTCCGCCCAATTTCGAGCAAGATTATATTTTGGATGATACACTTTACTATAAAGTGGTTATTAAATCGTAGAAAAAATAATAATTCTAAAATTATGAAAAGCGAATTAAGAGAATTATAATGTCGCAATTAAAAATAAATTCCTGAAAATAAAATAAAAAAATATTTCAAGTTTTTTTGCGATTTTTTTTTTTCTCCAAAAATAATTAAAAAGCTTTGAATAATTTTTTGTAAAATGTTGCAATAATTATTTATGTTGAAGTTGTTTATATGTTAAGCTTTAAATGCTCAATATAACTCAACCACGTGACGTCATTTCGCATACACGGAAAAACAAACAGTCTCAACTTTAAAATTTCAACAATTTAATAAAAAGAAAAAAAATTAGATTCAAATTGTTTTCATATTTTATTTGGTTAAATAAAAATCACATTTATCTTAATAATTAATCGTAATTATTAGTTTGAGCAAAAAAAAAATATGGACAATCGTTTTGTATATTATTTGTGACACGTAAATTTCTAATTGTTTTTAAATGTTACTTCTTTACTAATAAAAAAAAATGTTATTGGTCAGACATTGTTTTTTTTTTATAAGAGAATAACAGTAAGAAAAATAATTAAATATAGGGTTGTATGATTATAGTTTTGAAGCATGAAAAAATTTGTCGAATTTAAATGAAAATAAATTATTTTTTTTAACATTGTTTATTTAATTTTGTTGCTTATCTCACCAAAAAATCAGTACGGTAATATATTACCGGTATTATCATCTTCATCCATTTTTTTTTAAACGATATTTTTTTTTTTTTTAGCGTGATAAAATTCTACTAGTACCGGTAATTTATTTTATTTTTATTTCTGACGAGAAAGTTGTTGAACATGAAGTATGCATTTAATTATTTATTCGTTATTAATTACTCGATTTTTTAAAAATTAATACGAGTATTATTATTATTTTTTTTAATAATGATTATTGTTGTAATCAGTTGCAAACTTTTGCTCTTCCATCAATGTGTTTCAATAAAATTGGTTTTCACTTTCGGGTTTTTTTCAATTTGACAGACAATTGATTTTAGCAGTAGATATTAATTTTTATATTTTTTGTTTGAAATTTTATTCTTCAAATAATATTATTTTTGGTTTTGTGTGATTTTCAGATTATTCAATTTCTTATTTCTCAATCGGTTGTGTTTTATAAAATTCGCAAAGAAAATGCAAAATAATAATTTTTAATAATAATAGTGCACGCAGAAGTTTTTTTAAAAAAAACAGTTCGTTATACCGAACTAGTCACTACGGTATAAGGAAAATATAGTAACTCGGTTTAACGAAAAAAAAAAAACTTGCAGAATTTATTGATTAAACATTTTGATATAACGAATAACCATAAACACCTAAAAAAATTTAGTTTGTTAAAACAAAACTATTTTTTATTTGGGTTTTTTTGTAATTGTTAATTTTAATATGTCAATAAACCTTTCAGTTTTCCCATAAAATTAATATAAAGGTGTTTTTTTACTATTGTTAATATTTTTAGATTTTGAATCAATTAATTTGAAGGTTGGTGATGAAAGTGATTGATTGATGTTGTATTGTAATCAGGAGATAATATTTATTTGTATCTGATCGATGTCTATGCCAATCCAATTTAATGCTAAAGGTAAATAAAGTGTCAACATTGCATTATTATTATTTCGCAAAAGTTCAACGAGTGTTTTTTTTTTTTTTTTTTTGAATAACAAGCGTTTATTTTTGTACATTATTAAGCATTTCTGGTATTTGCCATTTCTCACAAAATGTCCAAAAATAATAATAATAAAAAAAGATTCTTTTTAACCCTGCTCAGAATTTCCATTTCACTATATAAAGACATAATATTCATTTTTAAAATAAAACAAAAATAATAATTGCGTTTAAATTGTTCGCGCACAAACAATGACTGATTTTTCTCCCCTAAAATGACCTTTAAGTTACCTTTCGAAGTTAAAATGAATACCGTACTCAAAAAAAGCGTATAAAAGCAAAGGCAAATTCACTTTTAAATTCATAATCAACTTCAGTCTATACTATCCTCTTTCTGCTACGAAAACTAACTCAAAAATGAGGTAAACAAAAATTAATATTTTCAATTTTTTTTAAAAAATAATTTCAATTTTTTTGATGCATTACGTGCAAGTGGATCAGAGCGGAGAGTGTCGCAGCGCCATCTACACCGACATGTTCCTGTTCGGAGGCTACTTGACCGGCTACAATTACTTCCGGCCCTTGACCAGGGTGCTTTCTGCCCCTTACCTCTCCTCGGCCAACACCCTGGCCTTCAACGTGCACGTGGAGTCCCAACACAGCATGCAGAACGTCTTCTCCATCCGGTCGATGAGGATCCCGGAGTAGGAGGACTTCCGGTGGCGGAAGGGCAGGATGGACAAGGGATACGCTCAATTCTACTACGGCCCTTACTTCTACACTTCCGCCCAAGGGTACAAGGTGAACGTGCGCGTGCTGCCGGCAGGGGCGCTTAAGGTGACCTTTCTGGTGTGCTTCGTGCTGGGCAAGTTCGACCACCAACTGACCACTGACTTCCTCCACACCACCAGCGTCACTATTTTCCACTAGAAGATCCCTTCGCTGGCCTTGTACGGAAGTCTCCAGTGGAACCTCAAGGACAAGAATTATTACAAGGTAAAAGTTAATATTCCGCCTAATTTCGAGCGAGATTATCTTTTGACCGATACACTTTATTATAAAGTCGTTATTAAAAAATAATTCTAAATTTTGAATTGCCTTATCAATTATTATTGAGCCTAACCTTTTAAATTTTTAGCTAAACTTTAGCTTTATTTAAAAACATGTTAAAATTTTAGATAATTTCTGAAAATAAAATCAAAATTTTATAAAATTTATTTCCAGATATTTTATGTAGTTGAATTAAGTTTTATTTTTCTTTATCTAAATTGAAATCTAATTCTTTTTGGCCTTGACCACAAATTTAATACATTTTGCCAATATCACATTATACCATATTAGTAAATAATTCAACTTCAATTTTTTGTTTTTTTGATCAAGATCAAAAATTTAAAGTTTCCCAATATTTTTTTTTTTCTGTTTGTCCAAAAATATTTTTAATAAAATACCTTTACGGCCTTGACTTTAAATTTAAAATCCAAAATGCTTTTAGCTTTCAACTATAAAACTTTTTTTAAAAAAACCAAACACTTTTGTTGTGCATTTAGGTGAAAATAAACAAGCGAAATAATTTTGTTTTCTTAAAGGATTTTAGAAAATCCATTTAGTGCATTTCCAAAGTAAACAACGTATATATTTCAAAATATTTTTTATTGATTTTGCAAAATCAATTAACCTTCAAACATTTTCTATAAATACGTGTTACCATTTTTGTGCAGTTAATCTAGCAAGATGGTGTCGTTGGTGAGTGTCTCTCTTTCAGTTGTGGATCAAATCCAGGGATCGAAAAACCAGTTTAGGAAGAGGATGTGGTTCCTTTTCCTCTTTATCTCCTTAATTTTGGCTTTCTACCAGACAACCCAACTCATTTCTGACTATTTTCAGTAATAATTAAATAAGTTTTATACAATTCCAAAATTTAGTTTATTAACTTTCTATTTGCAATTACTGTATGTTACTGCATAAAATATAATTTTATTGTCTGTTTTATTAGAATTCCATTGAGTAGTTCTCTAACTGAAGAATTTGCTTCCGATAATTATGAAGTTACTTTTTGCTTTGGAAATCCAATTTATAATAAAAATAACATTGATGAAACTAAAAACATATTATTAAAAGTAAAACTATTTGGGTTTTAAAATAACTATTTAAATATTAATTGTAAATGATACCAGATGAAAGGTTTAAATTCTTCGTGTAATATGGCATTTCCATCACTCTTTTGTCTCTCACTTTTGACTGAAAGAGAGAGATATGACATTGGCTACAATTTAAAAGACTACATTTTTGAGTTTGATGATAATGGTGAGGTCAAAATAGTTTGTGCTTCAATTTTCAAATTGATAAATTTTTTTGTGAACATATCAGTTATTTTGCTCTTGCTCATTGTCTAAATTAGCACCTATATTTAAAAATAATGTATTATTTATTTAACCGTCAATTAAATCAGTTGTAGTTCTGTATAATTATTCAGTAATTTCTTAATAGAAAATAATTATTTTGTTATGTGCCATTGACGTTTATTTTATAAGATGACTTTAACAATTTGGTTCTGTTTTGCACCATTTCCTCTAATCTTATTGTTGCGTTTAATGCAGCCAGGGCTCTGAATTTTAAAACTTTTTTGCGGTAAAGTGGGAGCTAATGGTTTTCAACAAAATTTTTTACACACCAAGGCTATTCCTTATTAACTGTAACAGCTAGAGGAAAAAGTTATAGAACTCAAACACAACTGCTTTAACCCTCTGGCAGATGTGTCTATGCAAAATTTACTGCTCTTTTTTAAGTGCAGTATAGTACACAACAATAAAAACGGCAAAGTTTTTTTTAGTTTTGTTATAATTTTATAAGAAAATAATTTTATGATTATAAACTATTATTTGTTTTATTCAGCAGTTTATAAACAATTTTAACACATCAAAAGTTAAAGCTAACTTAATTTTTGTCATTTTTGTTTGAAATGTAATTTTTTATTCATTTTTTTTTTAAAAAAAAGTATCAGTTTTATACAGCGCGCCAAACTTGCAAATGTTTTGAAACTAACTAATAGAGGGTTAATTGGCTGTACATTAAAAATACATATCAAATAATTGCTGCCAATTTAGACAATGATCAAAAACTGGTTAATCAACATGTCCACAAAAAAGTTGGTTGTTATGGTTTCGTAGCCAATATTTAAAATTGTAACGGTATTTCCACCCTCACGTTATACTAATTTATCTGACATGACCACACATACCATATACATTTTTGTTTTAAGCATTTTGTCAAAAAATATTTACAATACCCCAAATGACCTCAAAACATTTTATTATAAAATTTTGTTAGGTTAGGCAAAATTATTACTAGTTACTGTAATTTATAATAGTTAAGGTAGCCAAAAATAAACAGTGAACAATAATTATTTTCAAGATATTATTTTACATAATTAAATAACCTAGAGGCCCTTGTAGGCCTACAGCACATTCAGACATGACACTTGTGAATAGGTAATTTAAGCTGATTTGACAATTTAACATGCTGAAAGTAAAGCCAAAATATTAAATGTTGGATATACAGTATTCTCACATGAGCCATAAAGTTTATCAATAATTAGCAAATACTAGTACAGTACAAGATAGGAATTTAAAAAATTTACACAAACTTTTTGATCTCACCTTATTTACCAATTAGTGGCTAATGTCAAATCCAGGTAAATATTTTTTTCAAATTTTTTGCAAATGAGTAGTTATAATCATGGTCTTTTCCTTCCAAATTTATGGACTGTACTTTAGAAAGATGACCGTAAAGAGTATGTTTAATAACTTGTACCATGGCAATTGTATCACCATAGAAAGCAAAAGTATTTTCCATAACATTTAAATATTATTTTGTAAACTGAAATTATAAAATGTGGTCAATTAGCTTTCGTCTTAGGAATTATACTACAGTTGAAATACGACGTAAAACTGCAATGTTTTGTCCATGAAAAAGAAACGCTTCCTATTTTTCAACCAGAACATACAGCTGATATTTATTTTGTATTTAATCTAGACATGGTCATACATTTCAAAAAGGTGACAATTATTTATGCTATAAATCTGTTTTTACTTGAAATGTTTAAACAGGGTCTTTTAAAAAAAATATTCTAGTTTCACCGTGCAATAGTATATTAATTAAATGAGATAAACAATTTCAATTTTAATAAATGTTTTTTATACATACCGGTACTTAAGTTTCATTTGCTATTTTATAAAAGCTAAATGTGGATACATTCTGTCACAAAAGCAAGAAAAGCGCGAAAAGTTAAATTCTTTAATAATGTATGTTTTATAAAATGTCAAAATTAAATTAAAATAAGAACTTTAATTTTATTCTTAAAAAACAATTGCATACACAGTATTGGGCTGTACACATAATTATGACGTCAAGCAAATTTGGCCAATTTTTGACCCCCTCCCCTCTATGTCACACTTGGTCCCAAAAAGTCAGACCCCCCCCTAAAATATGACGTCACAAAACTCAGATCCACCCCCCCCATTTTGTTTTTTTTTTTAAATGGCGAAATTTTGGTTTTTTTTGGACAAAATATTAAATTTTTGGGGCCCGCCATTCTTATAAAGAAAGATATTGCTTTAAAATAAAGCGCCAAACTTGCGAGGCGCGAAAGTTTTCTTAAAAAAAAGTATAAAAAAAGGTTGCAAAATAACTTCTTAAGTCCCCTCCCTAAAAGCGTAACGTCATATGTGTTTAGTCCTTATGTCTAAAAAACAACAATCATCTTAAATAATAAATCAGTTAAACGAGATTAAAAACATATATTATTGTGGATCACAAACATATAAGTATACTACCAAAATTGGGTAAAGTAGCCTACATATTATAATAATGAATTAAGATACATGTGCACACTTTAATCATTGCTGATTTTTTTTGGATCCCTGTTTAACTGCTATTTTCATAATGGTGCGCACATTTCCATTCACTATTGGCTGAATTACACACACGATTTCTATAATATTTAATCCAATATGTACACGGTACACTTAATTGCTGAATGTTGGAATAACCTGGAACATAAACTAAATAAAGTGAACATGCTAATGAACTTTATATCTTATAAAATTAACATATGTTAATTAAATTTATATGATTAATGAAAGCACACTTGCCTCTTGTGCCATTTTGAAAAAAAAGGTTAGAATTAATAGTATTGAAAAGGTCACGTGATACTTTGGGGTGTGACAATAGGGTCACAAACCACTCACAAGTATCTTTTACAATTATTAAATTGTTTTTAATTAAGTTTTTTTTAAAAAAAATACAGGCTTTTGAGTAGTAAAAATGTGAGTTATTTTTCCATGAGTTGTTTCCTTTTATCATTACATACATGAAAGAGCATGAGTTTTCTTAGTTTTGAATGTAATAGTACTATTCCTCTCACAAAAATTATTTTTGTTTTAATTGTACATTCTGCATCACAACAATAGATTTTGAATAAAAAGACTAACAGTTTTTGCATTTTTTTTTTTTTTGAGATTTCCATACCTCTTGTCTTGAAATATTTTTTCTTTACATTTTTTTTCACCACTTCTCATTAATCACAATTAATTAAAAATCAAATGACAAATCATATAAAACAAATGTTTTTTGGTTTTTTCAGACTATTTACATGGACAATACATGGCTTTACAAAAGTGTATGTGCTGCTAATCGACCAAATATTACAGGGTGGAAGAATTTTTATGAAAACGATAGTAAAATATCTTACACATATTCGAATAAAGTACAGCCATTTTAATTTTAATAAAAATAAAACTTTTGTTGAAAATGAAGTGTTTATCAATCTTTCTAAAAAAAAAGAATTGTTTTACAATAAACTAATACAGCAATGTATTAAATAATTTGTATTTTGTATTTGATGCAGGGATGCTTAGACCAATGTTTATTCAATTTAACTTTAATCTATTGTCAATGTATAATTCCTCATTTGATGGTGGGGGAGAATGTGAACAGTTTACCAATATGTTCACAAAGTAAATTTTATTTTAAACAAATACTTGTATTTATATTAACTTATAATTAATCATTTACCGGTATATTTAGTTTGTAAAAAAATTCCACAAAAGAAATTGGATTCCATGTGTGACTGTAAAGCATCTTGTCAGTAAGTTATAATTTTAATTAAGGCTCCAATTCATTTTGTGTATTTTAAAACAATTTGTACAAAAACAAGTCACCAATAGAGGTTTATTGATGATTACATTAAGGTATACAATTTGACAAATACAAACTTTTTTTAAATATAGAGATTTACAAGTAATTATTGACACCTTTCAATCTGGAACAAATGATTTAGGGCCGCAATCAAAATATGTAATGAAATTATTGTCTTTGATTTTATGTTTTTTGCACTATCACAATGTACAATTAAAATGCAATTTGACAGCCATAATGCTAAAAAAAACCTTTACTTAATGTTTAAAATAACACCTAAGTCTATTACAATGGTAAAATCATTTATTTACACATTTATTTTAATTCATAATTTTAACTTATAAACAATCATTTATTAAGAAAACGAACTTTTTAAATTAAAATGTTTAGGGTAATTTGTAATGTGCTTGCAGATTTTAACTGGTGAATAATATTATTATTTTTTTAAATGTTAAACCCGAAACAAATTTAATCATTTCCTTCTCTTTATAAACCTGAGCTTGACTGGTAATAATAGATTGCATAAAACTCCAGACCCAGAAAATTAGCTTTGCCAAATGTATGTAAAATCTAAGTAATCTTTATAAATATTTTTTATTAGTTGGAGTCAGCAGCAACCCTGGAACGTTTTAATAAAAATATTACCGGTACTAATTTGCAACGTGTATTGACAAGGTAAATGCACTTAATACATAAGAAACTTTTAATGTCAGCTGTATTAGAGTTTTTGCGGTTTAGCTTTTCAACTCCTTTTTTTGTTTTAAGCTTATGCTTATGGCGTTCGAGTTTGGACCTTGGTATATTTTTGTATCGATGTCATTCAAGAAAATTATTCTAACGTCCAAACTCAAAAAAAAAATTTTTGAAAAACTAATACCGGTAGATATAATTTTTGTGGTTAAGCTTTTCAAACATATTTTTTAAAATTAAATTAAATGAAAAAACAATTATGTAAAAAATTTGCAGGAAAATTACGATTTAAAATTAAACCAAGAAATTTATACATTTTTTAAGTTGGATGATGTATAAATAAGATTTTATATTTCTACTCTTTAATGCTGTTGAAAATGGGATAGAATTGGGTTTCATTTCATTGTAATGTGTATTAATTTAATTAGTCTGAATGCATGGTTAAATTAACAAATGTTTTGTTTATACTCGTAATTTTCTAAAATGACTAAAAAGATTACTTTTAGAGTGACCCAATTTTATAGCAATTGGAAATTATTGCTTATTTATCAAGGCTAAGAGTGTATGTTGTCAAAATATCATAATTGTAATCACATCCTTATTACTTTGTTATCATTTTATTGTTTGGTACACAAAACAAATACTTATGGAAAATTGAGAATTATTTACTGAGTTATAAATTGGGGGTTAGACTGTGAATAGGCTGTAACAAAAATAAGAAACAAAATCTAAATTAGCCTTGAACCTAGTTAAATTTACTAAAATCATAATGTTTTTGAATAAGTTGTTTCAGATTTTGCAACTCAAATATGCAATCTTTATATTTATTACGTCTTATAAGTAATGAAGTTTGATGTGTGGTGAGATACTAAATATTATAGTATTAAAATGTCTCAATTATTACAAAATAATGTTTAAATATTTGTTAAAATATACTCGTATAAAGAATGTATAATTTTTGCAGCTATAAAACAAAACCTTTATTTTATATGTTCAAAAAAAGCTTCATGGCAAATGTGGAATACAAGCAGCCACAATTAAAAGTACCAGCATTAATCAAAGCAATAATAGACTGTATTAAACCTGTTTGAAGTTGCACCTTATTTAATTAAATTGATGTAAAAACAATTTAAACTAAAAATTTCTTAAAACAAGTACATTTTGCAAGAATTTTTACGATTTTAGATGTGTAATAGGCCCATATTAATGTATGTAAGTGACCATAAGTATAAAAATCGCAAAAAAAAGTTCTTGCCATAAGAATGAAAATGGCAAGAGAGAAGAAAAAAAAATTAATGAGAAAAAAAATTATATAATTTTACAGTATAGTCTCACAATAACAGGTACACGCTTAGTTGTGCTTTGTAATAATGGCGCTCTATCTGCATTGATAATTTCTATGGTCCTACTGTGTATATACAAAAATCAATTAGGTTAGACCGGAAACAGGTTTAATAAGTTTTCTTTAAATGTTCTTTTACAATTTAATTACACACAAAAAAAATCATGTGCTAATAAAACTATTTTTATTTTGTTTTGAAGTTTGAAGATGTTTTAAGCAGCATAGGTGGTGTTTGGGGTTTGTGGATTGGTCTGTCCTGCAGCATATTACTTTCCATGGGACTAAAAGAACTATTTAATGCATTACCTTTAACAAACAAAACATTTTCTAAAAAGCTCAGTCACATAGTCTACAACTTCATTAACTATTTTGGATTAATTGTTATTTGTTCAGCATGTGTGTGGCAGACCTATATCATCATTGACGAATATTTAAAGTACAAACTTTACTTACAATTGTTTTATTCTCACATTGAACAATTTTATAGTGTAATTTTATTTATATTGATTGTTTTCTGCAATAATGATCTACCCAAGTTTTGAATTACCGAATATCGTTTTTAAAGTTTGTGATCAACATTATTCTTTTAAGACAAGTCCCTCTTACCCTAACTACTAAACAAAAAAATGCAAATATGTTTTAAATGTTTATTGTAAGATAAATTTTAAATATACACGTTATAGCTATAATAATAACTGCAGTATTTAGTTCTTGCAATTTAATTTTTAAAGTTTATTTTTATTTTTCTTATGACATGTCAATTAGATTTATTACATTGTATGAATGCATGGCTGCATCAATCTTAAGTTAAAAACAAATAATAATTAAACATTTTGAAATAAACTAAAAAAAATTTTTATTTAGATATAATGTAATAAGCATAGAAACAAATGAGTTGCAGGATTCATTTCCCAACATTTATGTTTGTCCACGCGAAAATATGTATGTCGAAGGTGTTGATGATGCAACTTTAAGTAAAAACGTAATTTTGGCAGAAAAAGTTAAAATGTTAAAAGCCACTCTTGGAAAGAACAAATTCTTAATGGTATGTACCATTCATTACCTAGTATTTAATTTAAAAAATTAATTTTTTTGCTGGATATAATTTTTCATGCTGTATTTTCTTAAATGGTATCATTTTACCTTGAGTTGCACTGCTGAAAAATTAGTTAAGAGTTTGGCAGCCAGTAACACAAGATTTGCTGTGTGATTTGCCACTCTATCTTGCTACCTGAATAAGAAAAACGATATGTTTTTCATGTAGATGTTGCTTTTGAGCTAATTCAGAAAATAGTTAGCATTGGCCCATAATAGACTAAACAGTAAAACAGCTGTTTATTACAACTTTTAAAACATTTTAAAACAAAGAAAGATCTCTGATTTCTTCCGAAATCTCTCACTAGCAAAAACAAAAATCCGCCACTGTAACTTTGTATATACTCAATGAAGTTGTGATCAGGACTGCTGCACAACAAGTGTTTCATGTTTTAGTTTTTTTCTATTTTCTTTTAAGTTTGTGGAACTCATGCTTGGAATTATGTATAAAAAATTTTTTATTTGAGAAGATTGGGAATAGAAAGACTTTGGGTGAGATAAGTTAACAATTGCTACTACCACCATGAATTTTTATGTTAGGAACTTTTTGTTTTAAGTTAATAAAATCTAATTTTCTACAAATGTTTTAAAATTTCTATATCTGGGGATAATGCATATTGAATAATTTATGTGATCTTGGATTAACATAAGGCTAAAAAAACCAAATATTTGTTAAAGGTCTTGCTGACTATTAAACCACAGTGGCATCTAGTTTGTTAATTAGCTTTCTCAGGAACATTATAAGCCTTGATTAAGGGAGGGATAACATACATTAACAGCTCAGTCAAACTCTAAAAACAGGCATATGTATTGATTTCCATTCTTAGTAAACTGAGAATACAGTAATTATCAAAAAATGACGAATGCTATAAAATATTAGTTATTTATTTGTGTTTTTTAATAAATAAGCATTAAAAGCAAATGTATTAAATTCAAATGTTTTAATGGTTTTATTAATACTGGTAATAAATTTTAATATTTTAAAATAATTTGCTTTTTAATACTACTAGAACAATATTTTACCAAATTCCTTTCTGGGCCCCGTTTCATAATGCGATTTTCGTAATTATATTAGTGTTTTGTTCAATGTACTCTGACCCTGATAGTTAGCATTAATTTGTGATTGTTAAGGTCAGAGTACATTGAACAAAACACTAATATAATTACGAAAATCGCATTATGAAACGGGGCCCTGGTATTTTAAATTATTATTGTAAAACCTTAAATACAAAATCTTTAAAGTAAGGAATGTCATTTTAAATTAATCAAATCTACTGTATCCACTTGTAGCCAAAATACATATTTTTTTTAGTCTACAAACTATTACCGCAAAAACTTTACCAATGATGAAAAATTGCTACTTCTTCCAAAGGTGTCTGATTTTATCTTAAAATGTGAACTTGTCACAGATAATGATTTGAAGTTCCCTTGCATGTAATTAAATAGTAAATGAAATTAATCTATATAAAATAAAACTTTAATCAATTTATACTTTAAGGTATGACAGTTTTATGGGTTTCATATATGACGACGAAATACCTACCATTTGTGCAGTTATTGATACACATAATTTAAACCACAAAAAAGATATGCTTAAATTTACAGGTATTAAAATTAATCAAAAAGTGTTTTTTAGTCAAAAATTATTAAATTTTATTAAAAGATTTAAACATGCAAGTGGCTCCTGTTCGCAATCGTTTTTTTGCTGGGAACCAAGTTCAAGCAAGAATTGGACTGTATCCTTATGTAGCATTTAAGGACAATCGTATGAGTAAGGAATGCCTTAAATATAGAATTTTAGTTGAACCAGGAGATTTGGTAAAAGCAACGTTTACATTGGTAAAACTGCTTTTAAAAATAAAATCAAAATCAAAACAACTTTATAATGATATAATTAGACTGAAAAACAAAAGCTACCTGCTCCTTATTCATCAAAGTGCATTTCAGAAAATTCGAAATACGCAAAGAAATTAAGTTTCAACTATTCCTACACTTATAAGGTTGTATTTGTGAAGTGGTATTTTTTAAAGCTAAATTGATACATACATTTTTTATAATTTAGGAGTGTCTCTTTAACTGCTTAGATAAAAAGGAACTTCATGGTATTAGAAGTTTTTTAAAATAACAAAAGCCATTTTAACATTTGCACCTTTAGACTTTGCTTTGCATTTTACATACGTTTTTAAATCACATAGGGATGCAAATTAATTAGATTTAAAACTTACATGGAGGTGTCTGTTATTAAATTTCGACAAAACAATATTATTTGCATTTATTTCTGCTATAAGTTAATTTTTTTTATGATTAATTTCTGAATTAATTTAAATTTTTTTGTATTTTTAATAGATTATGATGTAAAAGCTTGTAATTGCCAACAGCCATGCACGTAAGGAATTATGACGTTGTTTATGTTATAGTTTTACAATTTAGCAATTACTTTATTTTGCTATTTTAAGATTATAGAAAAAAATTTTTAATTTTTGTTTTATTTTATTAGAGAAAAAGAGTATAAATTGGAAATCAAAGTAATAAATTTTTCTAGTAAAAAGGTAAATTGCAAAAAAAAGAAGATATTTTTGTGTTTATTAAAAATAAATTTTCTTAGAAATTGCCACTTGAACAAATCCAAACTCCAGAAGACTTACTAAACTACGTGTGGTAATTCAATTGAAAAATATTGGAACTTATTTTTTAAATTTGATTTAAAAAAAATTAATTTAATTAGCAAAATTTAATAATTATATAACTAAACATTACTAGGAATGGCACAGCTCAAGTGCACATTAGTAGAGGATCCTACATGAAAAAAGTGATTAAGGAAAAACCAGCTATTGAAGTAAAAGTATAATTTTAAATGATTTCAAATTGATTAATTATTTTTTTTTGTAATTCTACAGCCTTTTAATTTAGTGGGAATGATGGGAGGTATTTCCGGTTTGTGGATAGGCCACTCTATTTTATCCTTTATTATGGAAATACAACTGATGACGTCGTCACTAATGAAAAAGCTTAAAAAGAAATTCAACAACAAAATATAAAAATTGTTTTTTGCCACATTTAAAATTTACCAAATCTTAATTTTGGAAGTGTATTCAATATAATAGTCTTATGCAATATATTTAAGAAGGGAACACCACTTCACGCACACATATAAAACTTATACTGTTTTGATTTTGTCCTCTAAAAGCACATGTACAAGATAATGAGATATTAATTTCTTACCTAATTTTGTGACCGTAATCTTATAAAAATTTGATTTTGCGAGCATATACATGTTTCTAATTTCAATAATAATTGTTAATTCTTTTAAGAAAAAGTATTAAAAATAAAACCCAGATAAATAACTCTTTTTAAGATCTTTTAAGATCTTAACTCTTTTAGCCCTTTGTCATACAATTAGATATTCCTTATTTTTAACGTAAAGCACAAACTTATTGGTCTCGATTCTACTATTTAATTATTACTATTATTATTCCTTTTTATATTCTCTTTATTTTTTTTTTTTGGTTTAATCAGTAAAAAGCTCGAATATAACGGCGGCATTCTGGTCTGGTACCCTGTGCCGCCCTCACCTATTTCGAATGTTTAGTAAATTAACTTAGTTAATTTACTAATATACAAATTATGGTTATTACGCATATTTATGAACTCCTTATAACTGTAATACAATGGGTGCAAACTTTAAATAAAATAAAAAATAAATAAATATGTCACTAAAAACATTCAAAAGTAGGGATTAACTCTAACTCATTTTCATAAATACCATTGAATTTTGTGTATCAACATGCTTAAAATTTAAAGTTTGGATTAGCCCTACAGAACTTTCCTTGAAAAGTAGAATCAAGATATCTTTCATGGCAAGTCATTATATCTATTTAAAATAATTATGTAGTCATCTTTTAAAATTGTTATTTTTTTGTAAATCTGGTGTAAAAAGTTGCGTTATTGGGAAAATAGTATAGTTGTGATTTGGCATTTCATCTCACGCGTCTTCACTCTTTTACATTCACCCGATAAATAAAACGCGTTGCTGGAATACAATAAAAATTCTTCTATTTTTCAACAAAAAATTTGCATCAGTGAATAAAATTTAATAAATGAAAGAAACAATTGTAACATTTAATTACAAATAAAATTTTACCAAAAAGTAAATGTAATTATTAAGTAAATAAATATCTATTATCACAATTTTATTAATACTGTTTATATAATTTCAAACACAAATCCAAAAAAAAAATTACAAAAGATAAATTTTTATTATTATAATCAATAAAGAAAAAATTATTTTTAAAATATAGCCTCTACAACTGAGTCGGCACGTGTTAATGCGCCCAAGAAAATTTTTATTAATTTTATGGTAGATGTCGGCAGGTGCAGGCTGCAAGTCCGCGAAAGCTCTACGCCTCAAAATAAGACATTTACACGTGTCGACTCAGTTGAAGAGAACATATACTAAAAAGTGTTTTTCTTTATTAAGTGTGAGGTGTTAATTAATGTAAATATAAACTTTTTTTAATGACTGATTTATTTATGTTTCATAACTAACGTCTTCCAACGAACACTAATGCTAATACATACAGTATAATAATTATAATTAAAAATTTTCTAAATTCTACAGATAACATTTAATGTTTACTTTCTTAAGTTTGAAATATATCAACTTGAACATAAGCTACAAATATACGAAATAGATTTACTTGCATAAAATAATATCCAGATGTAGGCCTAATAATTATTAAAACGACTGTGTTCAAGTTTGCAGCTATAAATATACACAATGTAAATTTTGCAAGTTTTTGCGCATTTAATTTCTATAAAACCGCAAATAAAACTTGAGCATATACAGAAAACATATGTTTTTGTTAAAATTGTAGATTACATTTAATTTTAAAAAAATTGAGTTACGAAACCGACTTACTCTTTTATAATTACCCTGTATTATACAGGGTGATGCAATGCCTTTTCATTTTTTCAAATGCTAATGAAATTGCCATTTTTGCTTCTAAAAAAAATTTATTTTTACTATGAAAGATTAATATGTCGCTTTTGATATTTTCCATGGGTCAACAAAATTAACTTATTTTTAATGACCACCAGCCTCTATGCGCAGATGCAACTCGCTCTTCATGTTAACTCAATGGCATCTGAACTTGGGCTATTTTCACACCAAATTGTTGCTGATACAAAATTTACAAGTTTAAAATATGCTAGTTTTAATAAACATCGACCAAGAAACCCAATTCAGCTGAAAAATGCCATTCAGCAAAAAATATAAAAAAATTGAGTGAACACCCTGGCACGTGTAGACGGAAACATGAGATATCGGTTACGTCAGGGCAGACAGAATAGTGGCTACCACCCTAAAGATATTTTATTTAAATCAGCATAATTTAAAGCTTAAAGTTATGTTTTTTTATTGGAAAAAAAGTAAAAAATTTTATTAGCAACAATTTGCCATTTAATTCGTGTTTTATTCAGCAGAAAATAGCCCAACTTCAAAAGGCCATTGAGTTAACATGAAGAACGAGTTGCATCTGCGCATAGAGGCTGATGGTCATTAAAAACTAATTAATTTTGTTGACGTATTAAAAATATCAAAAGCGACATTTTTATCTTTCCTAGTAAAAAAAAAATTTTTTTAAAAGCAAAAATGGCAATTTTATTAGAATTTAAAAAAATGAAAAGGCATCGCATCACCCTGTACTATGCTCATAATTTAATTAGTAAATGTTTGACATTTTGGTTAGACCTACATTAGCGATGACTTTGCTCGGAAAGTGTGTGCCTCGCCAGTTCGAATTCAGATTTATACTTGTTTCCAATAGGATTTTTTCAAGAAAGTACGATTTATACGACTGAGAATCATCTCTTCACTCTCATCGCTATGCGCCGTCAAAGTATTCAACATATCGATGATTTCCAAAATTATCTAAAAAAAATAAAAAATAAATAAATATATATTATCTAGTTACTATTTAGTTGGTGTACCGTGTATGAAACGTCTGCATCTATTACATCACCAAACAGCGTAAAAGGCGACTCTGCCATTGCCACGTAATTCACTTGATCAATCAGCTGCATTCGTAGCTAAAGTTTTAAACGATGACCAAAACAATACTAATTACTCTTTATATACATAACTAGTTTGTGATGAACTTTACATTTAGCAAATAGGGTCGTGAGATTGGGTCACGTGACAAACATTCGTCATCGATGGATGCTATTTCTACCATTGCTTTGTTCATCAGATTAGACTAAAAAAAATTTAATTCAATTAGATCTGATAGTGATTTGCAGCTAGAATATTTTGATACCATTTGATTAGCGGAAATAGATGCAAAAAAAGTATTGCAGCAGAGGAAAATAGACCCAATTTGATAAAAAATTAATAAAAAAAACCAAAACAAGCAAAAAATTAAAGTACAATTCATTATAATGTGCTTCAATAATACTGCCGTACACCATCACTGAGGTAAGGGGGTAATTATAAAATGCCATTTGATGAAGTAGATGGCTGTGGATAAGGCTCGGTCTGTGTCTGAGGCTAACTCGTACAGTCGCTGGTACTTTTCCGTAAGTTTAGCGCTGGCTTTAGCTCTTCTTAAGGGCGACTTAATCCTCTTCATCTCTACGATAGCCTCGTCCATTTCCGTTCTGCAGTAACCAGCCACGATGCAAGGGAGGATGCTGAGAAAAGTGGGAAGTGACATAGTGAATGCAGCACTCATTATGTACACAAAACGAAAGATTGCTCAAACAATGTATAAACGCGCATCTGCAGCAAATTCAAATACGGAATAAATGCAAATACCGCAACATAATAACGAAAAAGGCAGGAAAAAGACAGTGAAAAGCTTTAAAGTTATTTTAAAGGGATATAAGTGTTTGTTGATCCGTTGGTGGCTCAGTTCTCCCAGAGGAAACGCTGTGAATCTCTAAATCAAAACCTCCATCTTTTCTTCATTCACGATGAAAAAAATCAGACTGAAGGTACTAATTAATAAAATATCGACATTCACAAAAAATAAATCGCCTCCGCTATACGTTTTTGCCTCGCATTAATGTATGGCTAATTTCCACGCTATATACAGTGGCATACCCTTGACAGCCTATTTGTTCGCTCTCCTTAAGCATCCGGCTGCTTTCTCGTTGCTAAAATTTAATCCAAACACGTTGAGTATCGAACAAATAGGTTTTACTATATCTTACAGCGTTTTGGTGGGCATTTTTTTTATCTTCACGTTTTTTTACGTGGTTCCGGGAGAAGTAGTAGTAGTTGTAGCTGTGTGGAGCAGCCGGAGGACGAGAATAAATTAAAATAATAATAATAAAGCTAGTTTTTTTTTATTTTTTATCTAAGATATTGATTTTTGTTTATGAATAAATTTTCCTGAATGAGGTGATGTATAGTAGCCTGCTTTTATTACGTGAATACAAAATGCTATTGAAAGCCTTTCAAATTTTTAATAATAAAAATATTTATTCAAAAGAAAATCAATTATTCCATATTATGGACTTTTTTTTTTTTTAAATTGTTGTAACGCAGAGCAAATAGGCCTACAACGTAAGAACTTTAAAAAAAAATGTTAGTCAATAATAAAATTTTATCTTAACAATTTCATTTTTTTGAGAAACTTTCAATATTAAATTTTTAACAAAATATAAACAAATTTCTTACTTGCGAAACTTTTAACAATAAAAAAAAATTTAGGCGACACGTGCATCTTTTCTCCCATATCGATGCTTTCACTTAGAAAAACACAACAGTAATTATCCTATTCATTTGTCTTCTTATTTACCGAGGCTTTTGTCAAACAGCGTTCGATGTTGACTCCATTGATCGTGTTAAAAATAATATTTTTAAATAGTGAATTTGAAGCGGAGAAAATCTAATTTTTATAATTGTCACAACAACATAAGCTACCTAAGAGATTATGATGGTTAATGTAATATGATTTGTGATAAGAGTTTTATCGGTAGGACGCACAATATTAAAAAAATTAAGACAAAAAAAAATGGATTTTTCACGATTTTTTGGATTTATTTTTGATAGACAATTTATTTCTGTGTGTAGCAGCAGCACGAGAATAAATGCTAAAAAAACATAATAATAGAGCTATTTTCTTTTATCTACCGGTACAGTATTTATTTTTGCTTATGAATAGGTTTTGCGGAGAAAAGTAATGTACGTGTATAGCAGCCTGTTTTTAATTTTATACAAAATGCTATTGAAAGTCTTTGAAAACTTTTAAACAATAAAAACATTTGTTTAAAAGTGTAATAAGCATTCCAGGTAATGCCTTGGATGAAGTTAAACTTTATTTTTCATTTAAATTGAAAACCAATACTTTTTGGCCTTGACTACGAATTAAAACAGTTTGTTGTTAGCAACGTTTATGACTCTTAACTTAAACTAAGATTATTTTTTTTAGCTAAGTTTAGAAAAGTTATATGCAAACAAAACATTTTTTTATAAAGCTTGAATTGAGTTTTATTACATTTTGGCCTTGACTACAAGTTTTTATACAGTATGCCAATATTGCATTATATCAACATAAATTTTCTTCAATATTGGAAGAAATGTAATTTCAAGGTTTATCGCAAAATGTATATTTTGTTTAAATTTAAAATTATTTTTTTTTATCTTAAAAGTACATATTATATAATTATATAAAAATTAAATGTTTTCGGCATTGATCACAAAAATTTAAAGTTTCCCAATATTTTTTTGCTGATTTACCAAAAACCATTTTAATAAAATAGTATTACTGCTTCGACTTTAAATTTAAAATTCAATATACTTTTAGCTTTTAACTACAATTTTGTTTCTTTTTAAAAAAATACAGTTTTGTTGTGCATTTACATGAAAATGTACGAGCAAAATACTTTTTTACTAAAATGTTTTTAGAAAAACCTTTTAGTGCACTTAATAAATGTAAACAGTGTATATTTTAAAAAAGATATTTATTGATTTTGGTGATCAATTAGCTTTCAAACATTTTGTATAAATTAATATACACAGCCAATTCTACGCAGTTATTCTTACAAAATGGTGTTGTTGGTGAATGTCTCTCTTTCAGGTGTGAACCAGATCCAAGGATCAAAAGACCAGTATAGGAAGAAGATGTGGTTCCTTTTTCTTATTATCTCTTTACTTTTGGCCTTCTACCAGACAGCCCAACTCATCTATGACTATTTTCAGTACTAATTAAATAATTTCTATAAAATAGTAAAATTTAGTTAAATTATTTTCCATTTGCTGATACTGTATGAAAAACAATGAGAAGCTTTTAAATTTACATAAATATAATAATTGTATTGTCCATTTTATTAGAATTCCATTGAGTAGTTCCCTGACTGAGGAATTTGCTACTGATGTTTTTGAAAGCACTATTTGCTTTGGAAATCCAATATACAATGAAAATAACATGGGTAAAACCAAAAACATATTATTAAAAGTAAACTATTTGGACTTTAAAAAAACTATTTAAATATTAATTGTAAATGATACCAGATGAAAGGTTTAAACTCTTCGTGTAGTATGACTGCTTCATCACTCTTCTGTCTCTCACTTTTGACTGAAAAAGAGAGATTTGACATTGGACATAACTTGAGAGAACGCGTTTTTGAGTTTGATAATATGGGTGAGGTCAAAATACTTTCAGCAATTTTTGAAATTCTTGCGCTAAATAAATTTTGTCAGATTGGCAAACTTTTTTGTGGACGTATCAGTTTTCCTGCCTTTTATCTTTGTCTAAATTGACAGCAATATTTGATATGTATTTTAGGAATAGCTGCAAATTACCGTCATACGTAAAATACAGTTGTAGTATATTCAGTAATTTCTTTTATGTTTATAATGGAAAATAATTTTTTTATGCGCCATAAACTTTTTCTTTCTCTATTCACGTATATTTTTCCTTTAGTAAAGAAACCAAGTCGCACAAAATTTTTTTTATTAAATGTGATAACATAATGCATGTCTTAAAAATACCGCTTATTCACCCAAACTTAACTCTTTTTTATGCACCCTTCCCCCATTTGAAAGTAACTGATGAAGGGCTGTCAAATTTAAAATCCACTTTACATGCTGCTACCATTTTAGAGAATGAATCAACATGTTCACAAAATAAGTTGTTTTTTATATGCAGTATGTTAACTGACATGGCATGTCAATAGGCCTTAAAATGTCTAAAATAATATATTTGCAATACCCCAAATAGCCGCAATAAATTTTATTTTAAAATTTAGTTAGGTTAGGCAAATATTACTAGTTAGCACATTGTAATGACATTGCTTAATTTATGCTAGTTAGATATCCAAAATTAGACAGTAAAAAATAATTTTGAAGATATTATCTCATATTATAATTAAATTATTTTAAGGCCCTTATATGGCTTATGACATCTGAGAATAGATAATATAATTGGTAATGTTACAGTCTGACATGCTGGAGGTAAAGTCAATTTGACAAACACAGCATGAGAATTTCAAAAATTACACAAACATTTTGATCTCACCTTTTACATCAAACAGTGGCTAATGGTGGTTCCATGTAAATATTTTGTTAATTTTTTTGCATATGAGTAGTTATAATCGTGATTTTCCTATTTAAATTTATGGAATGTATGTTAAAAGGGAGGCTGTAAAGAGTATGTTTAATAACTTGTACCACGGCAATTGCCTTACCATAGAAAGCAAAAGTATTTTTTCAATTTTTGTTGTAATTCTTGAATATTATTTGGTAAATCAAAATTATAAAATCTGGTCAATTAGCATTTTTTGTAGTACTTACGCTACAAGTGGGGTTGGAAATGCAACTACAATTTATTGTTCATGAAAAGGATACGCTTCCTATTTTCCAGCCACAACATACAGCTGATATTTATTTTGCATTTAATTTAGACATGGTCGTACATTTAAACAAAGTAATGATTGTTTATGTTATAAATATAATTTTAATTACATTGTTTCTACAGGGCTTTTCAAAAAGCCTATCCCAGTTTCACGACGCAAAATTTTTTGATAATTACCGGTAAATGTATTAAACAATTTCAGTAAAAACGCATGCTTTTTATACATACTCAAATTTGATTTGCTTTTTTATATAAGTTGAATGTGGCAGCATTTTACCATAAAAGCAGGAAAAATATCAAAAGTTAATTTCTCAATGACTAACATTTTATAAGATGTCAAATTTAATCCAAAAACAATAATTTGCATATA
>JAQGAY010000656.1:0-22386 GCA_034698085.1 Polydesmus angustus | reverse complement strand
GTACCCTTGAAAGTCAACTGGAAAAAACAATTAAGGCAATAACCTCTACTCCCTTTGACGACACCTACACAACGGTGAACTGGAACTGTAATAATTTAAAAAAACTCCCTCTCGAACGAAGCAGCCACTAAAAGCAAATTAAAAAAAAACCACACAAAACAACTTAAAATAAATTAACTGATTCATCTAGAAAAATTATTTTGCGACAAATTTACCTTAATTTGAATCCATAAATTAAAATCCTCTAATTTAACCACAAAAGCAAACATTTTTATGACTGTAGTATTTCAACACCAAAAAATAATTCAAAGTACTAAAAGTGAATAAAACACCACAGAAAATAAAAAACAACCGTAAAGTACGTTATCAAATTAAAAAAATACAAAGTACAAATTAAAAAAGAATTTCACATTAAATTGATTACGGTACATCATAAACATTTTAAGATTGATCACGACTCTCAAACAAATGGAATAACTTGCTCCTCTACTTAGTATGCAACTAATAAAAAGTGTTTAGTTTTTAATGATTATCTTAATTTTTTTGAATCCATTTGTTTTGATCTTTGTCACCTTGAAAGTTGAACTTTCAAATTAATAATCACCATTTTTCGCTTTCAAATTTTTTAAGTTACATTTCAATTAATTTGTGAGATATTTTTTATTCTGTACTAATTTAGATAATTTTATTTTAAGCATTTAGTGAGTTCCTTTTTTGCATAATTTCTGCTCGGTTTCATCAATGACTTGAAAAGGTTTAACAAACTTCCGGACCAACGGAGATATTAGAGTTTGGTCCACTTTCGAAGCGTCTTGAAATCCTAAGGGATTAAATTTTTTTTAGCTGTCAAAGGTTTTATTCAAATATAATACTTAAAATTTGTTGTTATTCTTACCGATAATTTTTCCCGCGATTAACGAAACCGGAAGCCCTACTACTAAGCACCAAAACACGAACCAGGTGGGGGAAAGGGAGTAAAGCTGTTGCAAGGAACCGCTACAAAATTTTGATTAAAAATTAATGAACATAATTTCATCACTTTTTTAGACATAAAAAAATCCAATGTTTACGTTTGTGTAACGCTGTAAATGATGTCAGTGTGGTTAGCGCATGCGCTCACGCTGAAAGTTAGATGCGGAGGGGAGGATAAGGTGGTTAGGTGACCTATGGTGACCCACAAAGGTAAAACCATGGATACCAAAACTCCAACTATAGTTGCCTATGCATTTAAAACAATAAACTTATACATATAAATTATTTCTTAAATTAGCTTTGAAACCATTGACGTAGATGAGCGCAATAACAAACAATCAAGAGCCAAAATTGTATACAAAGTATTCAATAATATATGAAAGTTAATATCAAAATGCATTAACAGAATCTGGCACTTTTTATAATTTGAATTTCTATACAGGTATAACAATTTTTATACAGTAGACGGTTTGCTGTTGCTCACACAAATAATTAATTTTTGTTTACTTTTGTCGTGACCCATGGCAAAAACATTCCCACGCTGAAGATAACTAACGTCGGTCCACCTATGACCCCAATTATAATAAAAACGATCTAAATAATACAAAGCCCATTTTTTGAATGAATCTAAAATTATTATTTCTTAATTAAAAACGAAATAATTACTCTTAAAAATCCGCCTAATTGCTGAATGATGACTACTAACGCTATGCTAAGTAATCCATGAAAAACGGCTACAATATTAGTTTATATACTCGTAATAAAACTTTTGATAGTTTAATTTTTTTTTTTTGATTTTACTTATGAGTTTGGAGAGCGTGAGAGCGGTGTTCTGCGAGAGGTTTGGGTAGAATGGTCGGACGTAATCGGACATGGTAACCGCGGCCAACGAGTTTAAATACGAAGAAAGAGCGCTAAAATAAAAATTGATAATTAATATTTACATTTTAATTGCAGAACAATGAACCTTATTGTGGCACAGAGTAGACCGGCAATAAACACTCCGCTCAGTCCACTGCAAAAAGACAGGGTGTCTGTTGCAAACAGTGTGGCCATCTGGTTTGATAACATAAAACAATGTCGTAAAACAATTGCCTTTTAAGCTTAAGAAAACGCTATAAATCATTTTAAAATAGTCTTTTTTAGTACCTGATCTCTGGTCTTTACTAGCCCCATCATCTTTGGGTCGCAATTGTAATAGCGAGCGATTAAAAGAACTCCGCATACGTAAATAAGCATCTGACAGAGCAGCATACCTAATCCACCGCACATCAAACAACTATAAATTAACATAAAAAAATGTACTGTCTATTATGAAAAGGATTTTTGTTTTTACATTTTGGCTTTTTTAAGGTTCTTCCCAGATAGGCAGCGCTGCATGAGCGGTTGGTTGGTCGCGTACACCGGAAGCATAGTGAACGCGCCTCCGAATACGTATGTCCACAGAGAGTATTGAGAAGAGGGGTTTGGGATCAAGCTGAAAAATTTTCATTTGTAAACTTATTACATACTGTATTATAACACGTGATTGAACTTACGTTAGTATGTTGTTTCTTCCGCTGACCTCTACACTGTCCCAAGCCACGCCAAGACCGCCTGCATCCATCGACCCTTTAATTGCCAGAATGGCCAAAATAACGTAGACAACGATCTGCTGGACCACGTCCGTCCACACGACTGCCCTGAAACCTCCTAGTGACGTGTACACCATACACGTCACGCCGATTAAAATGACAGAAGCCCATATATTCACATTGGTCACTGCGACAAAAAATTACAATCGACAAACATTTGTATGTTGTTTTAAAAATTTAAAAATACCTTGATTTAGAACCACTGCGGTGGAGTAAATGTAAAATGAACTAAGGAAAAGCTAACCGTTTTTATACAATTTACTTATTAAGAAAAATAAAATTTAACTAAAACTTAAATTTAATGCAATTAAAAAAAGCTTTTTGAATATACCGAATGTCTGAGACAATTTTGGCCAATTTCAAATGGCAATAAAAACTAATCCAACAAGCGTTTGATGAATCCCCCAAAAAAATCGCAATGTGTAATGTTGGCAAATACCCAGTCCGTTTTTTTTGATCTTTGGAGCTTAGCAAACATTTAAAATTGTTGCATTAAAAACTTTGAGCTACTCTGTAAAAAGGGGCAAAATTTAACTCTTTATATTTCTTGGATTATTTCTTATAAAAAACTGAAATTAGGTAAAATTATCTGTAACCCTCGATATTGATAATAATAATTATTATTATTGCAATAAGTATAAAAACAAAACCAATAGATTTTTAAGTTTACCATTTTTAGACTTTGCGCTACGGAAATTGCGGTTCTCATCTTCCTATTGAACCTCATTTCCAAATACTGTTAATTAGTTCATATATTAATTAATGAACGAAACTTGAGAAATTATTTAATTTTACGGTAACTCGAAGATGGTGTGTTTATCCAGCTGATAGAAGACTGGAAGAAAGAGTGTGGCGGCCAATGTAGAGGCTATTAGATGACTTAAACCCATTAGCGAGATTATAATTCCGTAGGAATAAATTTCCATTAATATTCCCGAGATGTTTCCGGCGGTGGCTATAGTGGCCACGATGGACATAGCCAAAGAGGACACGTTGAGCTCTTTATTGGCCACTAAGAAAGTGTTGGCCTGTTTGGCCTTCCTGGCTTTGAACACGTGGTAAAGACCCACAGCGCAGGTCAGGCTCACCACAGTTATCATGGACGCGTAATCCCACACTTCAAGAGCACTCATTTTTATAGATATTGATTTCCGGTAAGGAATTAGAGATGTTCCGTTGCTTATAATTGTGAAGCAAACGACGCGAGCCAGTGAAATAAGTTTCTTCTTTATTTGTTAAGAGGAAAAAATTTGTTGCAAGAAGTTGCTTGTAATTATTTTGTTATTATTCATTTACAGTGTAATTATTATTACTGGATTTGAAAACAAATAAAAATACAACCTCGGTTTAAGCATAACCAGTTCTACCGTGTTTCGTGAAGAATTTTATTACCTCTTTTATTATTCTTTTAAATAATTGTATAATTTTCAAGCAAATTTTGACTCTTATTTCAAACTCCTTGTGCTTATCCCAGCATGTGTCAATTTTATAATAAGTAATATAAGCTGAATTGCGATTAGTTATTTAATTGCTATTGGACATTAAATTTTATTGAGTTTGAGTTTTAATATTCCTTATTCGAATATTTGGTGATTTGCGAAAAACCAAAATTTAATTAGACAGTATTGGTTTTAACTTTGACATTTTTTACAATTTCTAAGTGAAGTTTATCAGAGCTTAATTCGTTATTGTAGTCCGAAACTCACGGGTTTTACGCAATTAAAGAAATATCTAGCGTCATGTATTTAGCGTTAGTGTATCAGATTTTATTGTTTTACCTTCGAACATACGAGCTTTTAATTTACTACGTTTGATGTGCTTCATTGGGTATAGTCAAAATAAGCAACAAACGCAGCGAAATGCATTGTTCGCCAATAACTATAATCTGCATCAATTACAACTTAATCGAGCTTGTTACATGCCGGCAAACGACATTGTAATGCCAGTTTTTAAACGGAATAGCTAAATACAGTAATACTAAAAAAAATAGATGGCACTTTTTGACAGTTTGTTTCACAAACTTGGGAGCACCCAAAACGCTGCAAGCAATTCCAGCACTACCCGTTTACGGCGCGTCATAGTTTATAGGTTGAAATTGCTACTGTACTGATTTTTTATTTGATTATGCTACCTTGCGCCCTTGGGTTTGCCCGCGTTAGACGTTTTATCTACTTACAACGATAAGATAGTGAAAGCTTAATGCGATGTAGGCATTATGTTCAAACTTGGCCAAAAATAATTATTATCGCTTCGAGTTCTAGTACGGTATTTAGTTATTTTGAGTCATATTAACACCGTTAACAAAACTGATATTTACTGATTATTTTTGTTGTTATTATGAAATTTTGCTATTTAATCTTAGTACATGTACAGTATTTATATTATCACATAGTATTTATTCTCTAAAGAGAAACTAGTACGGTTCAGTGTAAGCTGTTTATTCACACCTGATTCAGACGATGCATTAACATAGCTAAAATGAGTGCTGTAACGCCTACAATGGGTAATATCCATATGATTATAAATGTATTATAATTACTTTATTTTATTAACTTACCGCTAGATTTAGTTGATGTACAAGCTTTTCTAGTTTCCTGTGCCGAGAGTTTAGAGTTTACTGATAACGTCGACGAATTTCGTTGTATGAAATGTATGAAAATACAATTACAACATTATATGCCAGATTGTGGACATATTTTGTGCCATAATTGTGGAAGTATTTTGGTGAATGGAAATAAGAAGATTAAATGTTGTAAATGTCAAAAATATCTTCACAAATTAATTTTGGTAAGACAATTTAAAACTCGTTTAAAATGGTTTCTATAACTTGTTTTACATTTTCATGTATTTTACTTTTATTATTAAAATTATTTACATTTTTAGATTAATAAATTTGATAAAAAACTTTTTAAAATGAAGGCATTTTGTCCAAATAAAAAATACGATTGCGATTATTCAGGCACCATTAAAGATATTGTGGTAAGTCTTATTAATAACTAAAATCCGATACTTATTAAAAAAAATTAATTTATTTAAATATTTTAAACTGAAAAGGACCATTTAAAAGAATGCAATTGTACGAGAGAAAGTTGCCTTCCTGTAGAATCAAATAATTTGCCAGTTATAAATAAGGTATTATTTTGCTAACGATAAAATTAATAGCGTGATTTTTCTATAAATGAGTAAATTTCTTTGATTATATTCTGTAGATACTTTCCAAACTGCAAGAAATGGATATAAAAGTAAATAAAATTGACTCGTATTTGATAGAGATGGGGGAAAGAGTCAGCAATTTAGAACAATACAATGACAATGCAGATAAAGAAATTAAAGGAAATATAAAAGACCTACAAAGTAAGAGTAATCTGGTGTTTTTTCTAGAATAACCTATCTCTAATAAACAATAATTGTTAGATAAAATGAAAATGCACAATGATTTAACTACCAAAGTAAGATTATCTGTTTTATCTTTAGTAAATTTTCAGCAATTAATAAAATTATCATTCACCTAGACGTGTGACACTTGTGAACAAATTTTATCATCACTGATAAAATTGAAACAACAATGTTTATCAAAAGTAAATTCTTGCGATAGGTCTTTACTCACGGTATCTCAAAAGTTGGATGTTTTCACGCCATTGATAAACGCACAAAATGAAGCGATCAAGATGGGAAAGGAAGATATAGAAAACATTATCGGTACAAACACAGATAATGTTCAGAAAGAGTTAGACGTCATTAATTTCAAACTGCAAACATTGGAAACGTCCTTCAAAAATTTTGAAGAAGTAACTTTATTATTTTATGAATTGTATTGGGGGAGCCTAAGTAATATAAATATAAACAAAAAAAATTATATTTTGATAAATTGATCTCATACAATTACATTTTCAAGTAAAAATGATACATTCTGATTTTTAAAAAATTACATTTTGATTTTAAAACAATTATGCAGAATTTTAATTTAAACAAAATACATTTTGATCAAAAAAACTACATTCTGTTCTAAGTAATCTTAAAAATAGCCTTTTATAAATTAAACATTTTTAATTTTAAGTTTACACTTTTCAAATTAAAATTTACACTTTTGAACCAAACTTTCAATCATAATACATTAACTATTCTTGTTACGTACCCAACAACTGATCAATAATATTTGTTTCCATTTTACATTAATTTTAATTATGATTGGTTCTACCCAGGCCGCTTTCTTACAGTTAAATTCTTCGCGTTATATTATGTTAAAATCATTATAATGTTAAAGGTTATTATAATTATTGTATCTAACAACTAATTTTGTTATAGGAAAAACTAGGGATGGGTAACAAGTTTTCAATGTACGACCCTGATAGTTACGGTACTTTGCTCCACACTTGGAAAATAAGTGACATAGCTCACCAAATTAGCAAAATTGACATAGAGCTATTTAGTGACATCTTCCCAGTTGATGGATATGAATTTGGAGCAAGAATTGTGTTTAAAATTTATGAAAACGGAAATGCATATTTTGCTATCGATTTTCAAGATTATCAAAAAACTGGTCTACCATTACAATTCGATTTAGCATCTGAAGTAATCTACGTGATGAAAGATCAGACTAAAAATAAAGAAGATAAAGTAAGATCCGATATAATATTATTCAACACGAATTTGAAATACGATCATTTTTACTGCGAAAAAATGATTGATAAAAAAATAAATCTTTTAAATGTGCCGTACACTCTCGACGATTCCATTGAAGTTCAAGTTTATTTGCAACTAAGGGCATCTGCTAAAAATTGTTCCTCTACTGGCGGAATTCTGACTGGTCAAATCAATAACTTCCAGAAGAAGAAATGTCAAGCGATTGAAAAGTTGATTTATTACGAAATAAGTCCTTATTTTTATACTAATCCAGAAGGTTATAGGGTTCAAGTTAAAATCTGGACGAACGGCTATAACAATTTTAAGGGTAAAGGAGTATCTATGGTAGTATATTTTGTGCAAGGTGAATTTGATTCGTTTTTGCCAAAAGAATTTGAACATACTACGATTATCACAATATTTAACAACACTGATCAGACTAAATTCATTGTTAAAAGTTTGGACAAGGAGTTAAGTGATGAAGAGCATTATTTCTGCGACGTTGCGACTCATAATGAGTTGGAAACAATGGGTTATCTTGATAATGATAAACTTTACTACAAAATTGAAATCAAGCCTAGATGAATAACATATTACTACAGTAATAATTTAGGTGAAGGGAAAAAATAATTATACTAAAATTATTTTGTTACCTTAAAAGCAATTATTTTCACCTGAAAACAGTTCATACTTCAATTCAGTGCATTTTTCCATGTCTAATTTCTTTAAAAATGTTCCATATGTACTTTTGTAAATAAAATTGTTAACCGGTACTTCGAAATCAAAATTTGCGTTGAGAAGAAGAAAAAGAAACTATGATTTAAATGTTTATTTAACATAATATAAATTACAGTAACTAGTATCTCTTTACTAATTAAGAAGTTTGATTTAATTTCGTTATAATTTTATCCTCTCCACGGTCTGGGCGTCTGAACTAGCATCTGGCACTTGCAGTTAAAACCGGAAATGGTACAGATGCATCCGGTTAAAGGGCAGCAACCTCTGGGATTGTTCCCACAAGCGTTTCCTCGACCGATACAAATGGCTCTAAAAATAACAAATCGGTTAAATTTAATATAAACGTCAAAAATATAATTATTAATTCACCTTTCGCCTCGACTCAGAGAGACGTCGTTGTCTGCAACAATTCAATTTTATTAACATAATTATTTTAAATTGATATTGGAAGTGAATTACCTGACGACGACAGAGGCGACGAAAACGCGAGTTGAGCGACGAGTAGTACGCAAAGAGTCATTAACATTGCCTTCATCTTGAGTAGAGATTGTAGAATGTAGATTGAGATGCAAATGAGCTGAGTGAAGATGCAAATGTAATGGCAGTGATGTTTGTCCAACGTCGTTCGACCCTCGCTTTTATATAGCCCGTCGCTCGCATTGTTTTCTAGTTCGACTCGTTTTACTCTTCTCGGAAGTATTATTTCTTATGGAACGTGTTTTTACATTAATTTTTTCGGGGAAAACACTCGTCACGTGATCTGATCTTGACCAATCATCAGTCATCCAAACGTAAACAAAACCAGATATCTGCATGGAACAGATCTTTGAACTCCTTCCATTCATCAAAAATGTCGTAATCAGCTGTTAGCTGGGGAAAACCATCATCCTCGTGACGTCATAATATTAAAAGCTCAACTTTAGAGCATCAAGTTGCAGTTTTTTTTTTTTTTTTGTTTTGATCACCCCTTGTTGATCAAATACTGTATTGCAAACTTGCATAAAATTTAAGGTATTGATCCATCTACCAACAAATCTATTTATATAAATAATTTAAATTTTTACACAGAAAACAGTAGAGTTTTTCTGCAAAATGGTGCACAATTAAAAGTTTTACATTAAATTTGTTGGGTTATTTTTAAAACAAACGCTGAGAACATTTCTTACATTAAAAAAATTATGTGTTAAATAAGCATTTAGATAAAAATATTATGATAAACCTGGATAAGAAAAATTATTTGAGAAAAGTAATAACTATTAAAACCTTTAATTATATCAAAAAAAAATAATAATTGAAAATAAGATAATAAATTATTTTTTTCAAAACGATTTCAAAATTGTTTTTAAAATAAAAACCGGTAGGCTACTACGTAATATTTTGATAGTTTTTAAAATTTTATTTACAAAACTGTTATTTATTACGCGATCAAATTAGTTGTCTGTTTCCGCACTTCCTTCAGTTCTACGTCACACTTTTCCTGTTTAATATCAAAACAGCGTTTCACAAAAGGAAACAGCAAATTTGACTGCACGCTTTTCGGATCTTGAAAACCTACAGTAAATTTTAATTTTCAATTAAATTTATGATTTTCAAATTAATTTATGATTTTCAAATTAATTGTAATAAATTTCCAATTAATTCACCCACCTATTATACTGCTGGCTATTACCGAGATGACCAATCCAGTGGTCAGGCTCCAAAAGGGGAACCATATTGGGTGAAGAGTGTATATCTCTTCAAGTCTAAATTTAAGCCATTTATTATTAAATATATTGTTTTTACGTATTTAATTGAAATAAACGTTGTTACATTGTTTTTTCCACTATCGTTACTACACTCGTCATATTTTGGTATTGCATGGTAAGGTTTGAGCATCCGTGGATGGGGTAGGGCGCGTGAGGGATGGCGGGGGACGTCCATATGTTCCCAACGCACACCCACCATGGCATCAACATAGAACCTAAAAGACCAATCAGTGCTCCCTATAAAAATCCATTAGATTTGAGAGGAAGTAATTAACGATCAAGTAAAAATAATGTAGCCTAACCTTTGAATTAACCCAGGGTAATAGCATACCCGTAGTGAAGACGCACAGGATGGGTCCTGACGACATTCCAATTATGGCGAAACTGGTCTAAATAATGAATATATTTGTAATTGATTTATGTCTAGTTCTTTTAATCGTATAAAGATTTTAAGTTATTTTATAATTAATTTTAGCTCATTTTGAATTGTAATAAATATCTGTTAAGTTGTAACTGTTTCCTTACTTTAATCACTCCTCCAAAATTCTTCATCACTTCCACCAGAATCATGGCGATGCATCCAAAAGTTAACACTAAGAAAATACATTAATATTAATGGTTATTTTAAATACTTGATTAAATTTGTAGTGATAAAATTCTAATTAAAAAACCGTTTAAGCAGAAGAATTTTACCTTAGTAGCTAAAATCTCAAAAAAATCAGTACCTAAACATTTTGATAGTCTCAAAGTGGTCTTTTCGGTTAAGTTTGGCAATTTAGGTTTAATGTAATCTGACAGAGTCAATGTGGCCAGAGAATTTAGCAGAGAAGATAACGTACTATAGAAACAAAAAGAATAATTAGGTTTTTTAATTAATATGACAATAATAGAGGCAAACCTTAATGTGGCGCACAAAATAGCGGCGGTAAAAATACCGGACATTCCTTGGGCAAAAGAGAGTGTTTGTAGGGCAAACAAAGGCAAGATTTGGTCTCTTTTTGTGATCTGTCCGGATATTAGAGGGTCACATTCGTGGTTTTTGGCATAGGCAAGCGATCCGATTAAAACGTAAGTAAAGTCCGTGATGAAAATGATGACGGAGACGATGACGCAAGCTCTGGAAATCGTTGTAAATACATAAATTTATTTTTAAGATTTAAAATAGAGTATTTTACCTAAGAGCCTGGTTTAGAGATTTATAAGAAAGATAGCGTTGCATTTGCGATTGGTTGATTACAGTTGAGGTGAAGCGATGAAAGGTGTTCCCAAACAGCATGGTCCACACCGAGTATTGTGAGTAAGGACTACTGCCCCAACTATTTAAAACAATTTTTTAATAATTAATACATTTTTTTTTTTGTTTTTAATGTCAAATTTGTTAAATTGCTAATTATACAACAATTGTTCGGATATTTTTTAAAAAAATAAATTTTTAGGCAATTGCTAACATTCTTTAGTTTGCAATTAACCACCACCAGTATTGTACGAAATTAATTTGAAAGTAATAGTCATCATTTATTTTTAAAGCAATTGCCAACACTTAATTTTAAAAGAGCGCTTAGCAATCACTTTTAAGGCAATTGCCAACAATGGATTTATTGTCAACACTTAATTTTAAAAAAATAGCCAATAATCATTTTTAAGGCAATTGGTATTTAACAACATTTTAAGCAATTGTCAACAACTAATTTTAAAGTTTCGATCATGGTAAAAACTAATTTTAAAGCAATTGTCAACAATAATTAAGTCTTAATCGCTTGTAAACAAACAAGGAATTGTAAAAAATCAATTGTAAGTGCCAACCATTAGTTTTAAGGCAATTCTTATACATCAATTTCCGGGGTCTTGCAACCTACTTTTTTTAAATAAATGGTAAGTCAATATCATGTCCAAATAATTTGTCAAAAAAACCATCAAAATGATATTATTTGTAGACAATATTTTTCCAAATTAAAATATCATAAGATACAATTTTGAGCCATATTCAATAATTGAAAATAAAAAAATACATACATAAATATTTGCGTGCGTTGACCATCGGCCAGTCTCTGCCAAATAACGTCCAGGCCACCCACGTCGATGACTCCTTTGATGCAGATGAGAAGGAGGACCGAAAATATGACCATGAGTTGGGCCACATCCGCCCACACCACCGCTTTAAAACCTCCCTTAACGTTTTTTTTATCAATTAATGAATAACTCAAATGAAAAATCTTAAGCAGCTGTTTACGAATGCGGTATAAACTATGCACACAGATCCCACCACGAACACCGAAATCCACATATTTAATCCAGTCACTACATTTATTAAATAATTCATACAATTTAGTAAATTTTTAACTTAATAATTCGAATAAAATTACCTTGATTAATGGTCAAAGCTGGAGCGTACAAAACAATGGATGATAGTAACACCTTGAAATAAATTGTACTTTTACTCCTTATTTACCGGTACTTTAAATAAAGTCTATACTCACCATTTGTAAGGTTAACAAAATTGAGGTAGTTATTCGAACAGCAAAACTAAACCTGAGCTCTAAATACTTTTTAAAAACAAGAATGCGTTAATTATTTTCTTTAATTTAAAAATTAACAAAGAAATACTTCGAATATGGTGTTTCTGTTGAGATTGTAGAACACCGGAATGTATAAGAAGACGGCGAATGGTATGAGCGTGAGATTACCAAAGATGAAGAGCGAGAAATTGAGTCCTGAGCTGTAAATCTCTTGAGGAACTCCCATTATGCCGATGGCCGAGAAGTGAGTGGCCAGAGTGGACAAGATGAGCGTCCAAGGGCTTAACTCGCGGCTTTGAACCAGAAAATCTTTCGTCACTTTAGTCCGAAAATTCAAAAAGACTTGGTAGAAGCCGATGGACACTGTGGCGCAGATGACCACCGACATTGTGACGTAGTCCAAGGTGAGTAGTCGCTGGATCACCGCCATTTAAAAACTTGAGATTTTACTAGAAAAATTTCAAAACATGAAAATTAAGGGTAGAGAGCACGAGAATGAAGGAGAAAAAAAAGCTCTTGTCTCGCTGACCAAGCGAATGGGTCATGGAATGGGTCTAATGTACAACTGTTAGAAATATGATACTTTGCATCAGATTTAAACGGCTATTGACAATACTGTATTTAGTACAACAAGGCGTTTAAAACAACGACTCATCTAAATAAGATCTTATTGGACATTGTACGCCATAGCCATGAAAGTTTGACAAATTTTTAATCTGTCGCTTGATCTACGATACGAGATCTCTGGTGACGATTATAATTTTATAAAGCTAAGATTCACCCAAACATACTCGTAATGATACGTGGGGAAGAATGAAGTTCAAAAACTTTGAAGCTGTGCATTAGTCAGTATATTTTACTAATTAATATTTTCATTAATAATAATATTATTAAAATTGCCCACGTGTCACATCTCCCACTTAAAGAGGCATTAACCCGAGTTTCCTATAAAAGTTTTATGAGTTTGAGTTCCGCATATGTCGAAATTTATTTGAGCCTTGTGAAGGACTAACAAAAATGACGTGTATGCACATGTAAACACGGAAATATTTGATTGATTCAACAATTAAGTTAGATTTTATAAACGCGCCATTCAATTGCAGGCGCTTCTAGCGATAAATGCCTTTGTGCAAAGTTGCCAAATGTAGCAAATAAATTGCTAGCCTGACATCATTGGAAATCCGCTAATGATTTGATTACGGATAAGTTATACGTAATCAAATCATCTGTTGGTTATACGGTATAACCAACGAGATTAAGGAAAGAACTATTAGGAATAGTTATAAGAAATGAGTTTTTTAACTAAAATTTTCTTAATTTTTGCTGGTGACGGCGAAGCTTAGAACAAAATGTTTTACGTCTCCACCACAATAAAGTTTATAACTAGGGTATTTTTTTTTTTTCTTTTGTTTTTCTGACATTTATTGCTCATTTTTTTTTTGTCGTATTTTCACGCCCGCCCCCTGTCATCAGCCGCTATTTTGAAGTGAACAACTTTCACGCCTAATTGGAGCCATTAAGAAATACAGTGATTATTTTTCAAGGAAATTCTAATCTACATTTTCGAATGAACGGAATTGCTACTTTGAACTTCGAAGGTCATTCCTACAATCTTACTTACTGTACAACTTTAAAAATAAAAATTAATAATTAATAGTAGAATAATTAATAGTAAAAGTAGTAATAATAATTATTATAGATGTAAAACACAATACCCATTCGCATTGCATTCGAGAAACGGTTCTAATTTAATAGGAACCCCATTTGACTTGAACCCGCATTTCGTGCGTATTATGAATTAAATAGCACCGATGTGCTATAATAAGGCATCGAAGTACTGTAATCAATTTTGCCTATTTAAATGAGTTATAATAATCTCACTTACCAAGATCGCACAGTTCCAGCTATTTTCTGGTATAAAATAATGCTCGGATTATAATATTCACCTCAGTAATAATTACTGTAAAAGGTTTCCGAATAAGCCTTCGTCCCCGTTCTTATGCTTAAGTCCACCTCTTAAGTTGCCAGAGTTTTTATGTTCATTATAAACAGTGAAAAATAGAAATTAATTAGTATTCCTAATACCGTATTGACGTCATAATTATGAAAGACTTTTTATTAAAATTTACAATTTTTTTTTACACATTTATTATTTTGGCGTACAATTATTCTAATGACGTGTTAAGCATAAGAAAACCAGGCAAAGAAGCTAAAGCCGCTAACATTTTCACTTCTACCTTGAAGTATCCCAATTTAATGGCTAATTATTTTATTCAAGCACACTATTTTATTTAAAACTTTGAATTTTAAAAATATTTTTTTAAAAAAAAAAAAAGCATACCTAGTTACACGTTACGTTGTACGTTGTGCGATCGCCGTTGACGACAACTCAAACTGATTTGATCAAATAGAGCTTCCAAAGCATTATTTTTAATTGCTTAATTGCGTTATTTTTAATTTTGAGTCACGTATTTAAAAAATCAATTGGAAATACCGAAAACGGCGAATATTATATTGAAACTCGTATAAATCTATTATTTTATATATATATATATATATATATATATATATATAGGTACCGGTATATAATTATAAAAAAAAACTGCTTTTTTTCTGGTTCGAATGGCGAGCGACTATTTGTCTGGCGACTAAGTTTTTGGCATAATAATTATCCAAACCTTGAAAACGTGGATAGGTTTAAGTTCAAGATAAATGGGTTGGTGAGTGAAGAGAAAGATTGGTGTGAATCACACCCATTTTTTCTTAAAGTCTTAACGAACGCAACGGTTTTTTTTAACAAAAAAAAAAAAGAAAAAAATGTTATTTTTAAATTTGAATAAAATTGGTTTTGGTTTAAAAAGAAAGGGGTGTTCTAGTGAGGTAGTGAGGGGGGATGGTGCGGAGGAAGTGTGCCACAGGTGGTCGAAATTGGTGTCATCTCTTCTTCTTTTTCATCTACTACTACTACTTCTGAGCGGTGTCTGCTTCAACAGGTGGGTCGTGACGTCACCGTCGTTAAATTTTCAACAAACTGGTTTGTTGAAAAAAGAAAGAAAGAAATAGTAAGAAAAAAAAAAAGAAAAAAAAAAACTCGAAGTGGTCATCCACATTTCAATAAACCTTTGAAGGATTGATATGTCTTAAAAGAAAAATTTTTTTTTTTAGTTTGCTTTTGTTTTGTTTGTTTATGTTTTTTGGAGAGAAGAAAAAGAGGAGAAAGAAAAAAAAAAATCCGATTTTAAAGAGTGAAAATGTCCGCCGAAAACCACGCAACGTCGGTGTTGTTTCTCAGCGTGTGCGTTTTAATGGTCACTGTGGTCAGTGGGCGAAATCACGCTGTACATGTAGTGAGACGACAGATTAACATCCCTAACATCGACGCCGCGCTCAGGAATCCGAGTTTCGTTCGCTTTCATCTCTCGTGTTTGTTAGCGAGAGGCGCTTGCGATGGAATTGGATACAGAATAAGAAGTAAGTGCTCGACTGACAATCCAATTCGTAAATTAACTTAATTAAATATTAATTTACCGTAAAAATAAATAATTTTTTTTAACTTACCTTGATGTTAAAAATAACTCGTAAACTTGTCTGTTTAAAGCGATCGAGTTTCCAGCAATAGAAAACACTGGGATAAGGGTTTTAGGGGTCGACTACCTAAACATTTAAGCTAAAATAAAGAGCATAGAAGAGGGTTTCTCGCCGAGCTTTTAAAAAAAATTTAATGAGGGTTTGCACTTGCTTTTATCTCATTTTTACTGTATTTCCGTTTGCTTTTCAATCAAAACAAATTTGTCATTTTTCTTTTCAATAAATATTTTTTTTTCTCAATAAAAATTATTCATTTTGTTTCTTCGGTAAGTTAAATAATGTTTATGTTCTTTTATAAAAAAAATAATAAACCTACTCATTTATTTCATCATTAATAATTTCTACATTTTTCTTTTGGCTGAAAATTGTTACTCATTCTTTTCGCGTATAATGTGTTACACAATTTTCTCGTTCTTATGTTTAACTCCTGTTCTTATGTCGCCAGAATTTAAATTTTTATGTCTACTATAAACACAGTAAACAATAAATTTTTTCTAAAGCTGTAATGACATCATAAGTAAAAATTGTTATTAAAAAATAAGAGGCACAATTTCTTGTCATACTAGTATAAGTTTGATGAAGTCATAATTCATAAGCATAACGTATAAGTAAATTTTTTTTTTTTTTTGTTATGTTAAAGTTTCTCCTACTTGTGCTTTCTAATTTTTTTGGTGTGCTGCATTTAATGTAGGTTTACTTCCCGAGATAGTGAATACTGGTCAATGCACCCAATGCAGCAAACACGAGATCACTAACGCAGGGAGAGTGCTGCATCACATAAGGAAACATTATCCTGTGGAATACAACCAACTCGAAAGAATGTACTAGAAAACCACGATTTACAATTCAAATTTGGACCTTATTTTCTTATGAAAAAAAAAATTGCATCTTTTTTGATATAATGGTTTTTTAAAATAATGGCTTTTGCGAGTTTTTTTTTTTAGTAATAAATTTGTGGTACATTTTTAAAAAATTGTTTTTGTTATTATTTATATAAAATTATCGTAAATCTTATACCGCAACTATGGTAAATCATCATTCATATTATGACGAGTACCTGGAAAAGCTCATTGAATTTCATTGTGCAGTACTAAAAAATTCCTTGTAGAGTGAACCTCTGCACTGAGAAATTCATTGTAAAGCGAAATTTTATGTTTGAATAATTATTTCTCTGAACTGAAAAAGATGGTTTTGCCGAAAATTTCTGCAATATTGATTATTTTATTGCACTGAAAAATTAGTTTTATTGAAAAGTTTGTGGCACCTACATCGATTTGAAAAACTTTAGTTAATATTTTTTAATATTAATTTTTTTAAAAAAATAACCCTCTATTTTTTTTTTATTTTAGTAGGATTAATAATCATAAATAAAATTAATTAATTTTAATATTAAACAAGGTTTAATTCGCTTGGAATAATTTAACGTAAAAATTTTTAATTGGTTTTACTCTTAGAAAAAAATACGGTGTTTTTTATGTGTGTAATATTGTTGCTAACGATCGGATGTTATTAGATACCGTAATTATGGAACATCTGAAAGCGATGCGTTAAACTGGTCATTAAAATGATATTTTCTCTCCGACTAATTGCTTGATTTTAATAGTTGTTTTTTTTAAAGCATAAAAATGGCAATTAGTAAGTTTGATAATATACTGTATATATGTTTCTCTCATCGAAAACTTTTCTTCATCCAATTGTTTTGTGGGTTAATTACATTTCTAATCAGTTAAGAACATCAGATTCGCACCTGTTGCATCTTTTGATGGGAAAAAGTCTGAAATAATAAGGTCAAATGGTCATCGGTTTTTTTTTTTTCTAAAAAAATTTCTTAATGAATATGAATAACCAAGGCAACAGCAAAAAAACGTAATCACAACTTCTAATTACATTTTTTTTCATTTTGATTTCTAAAAAAGTTTATTGACAGAAAAAATGCAATTAAATAAAATAAATAATTGTAACTAAGAAAAATAATTTAAGTGTGACAAACTTTTGAAAATCACTCTAATTTCGAAATCACATAAGGATGCCCCTCAAAAACGTGTCTCCAATTTCCACATGATGTTAATGCACTTCCCAAAACCGACCACTTGTTCTGCAAGACCACCCAATAAAGTCTCAATTCAATGTGGGTCTTTATTTCAAGACCATTGCGATGCTTACTCTTGCAGACGAAAATTTTGTGATCCTAAATTTGAATGCGGTATTGAGTTATAGAATTCTCGTTAGAAATGATTTAACCAGAAAATTTAAATTTTTAGCATTAAATGACATGACATTTTATTTTTTTAAAAAAATAAAATTCTCCCGATTAAAGGTCATTTTCAGTCGGCCCCAATGCGGCCTCGGAAATTCAAGTAAAACAAAATTTTGATGAATGCAAAAGCTCATGTACAGTAGAACCAACTTTCAAAGACCAAAGGCCAAAGACTGGTATATATTTTGCAATAAAAATTTTATGTGAACTTAATAAAACAATTGTTAAATTATACGGTATATAATTTTATTAAAACGAAATTCAAGTTACAACTTAGACATGTAAACAAAAAAAAAACAAGCTTACTTTAGAGCAATTTTATGAATAGTAGGCCTACAGTATTATAACAAGTTATTCAATGCTGTAAATGTAATAAAATTTCCATACAAATTTGATCGAATTACAAAATAATAATAAACCCCGTCACTTTAACAAAAAATACTTTTTTGACAAAATTTTAACTTCCGTGGGGAAAACTTAAACAGAGCAACGGAAATACCAAATCACTTCCATTTCAAGTTGTTGTTTTCATTTCTTTCAAAAGTATTGTTGAGAAAAATAATTCCATACCGGTAATAAAAATTTGCTACAATTTAATAATAATTTATTTAGTTATCTAAAAACCTTCCCAATAAAATATACTGTAAATATTTTTCATTATAACAAAATATGTTCAGTACAACGAAATTATTGTCCTACCCTTAAACTTCGTTATACAGAGGTATTACTTTGTATTAGATAAACATATAAAAACAAATTACAAACATTCTTCGATGACCAGAATTAATGATTAGGAACCAAAAACAATTAATACCTACTAATTATTTAATAGTTTAGTGATGGGGATACTTGGCGTAGGGGCTTCGGAGTTGAGCTGGGACCGCCGCGGCGTATCCGTTGTACCCGTTGGATTGAGGTTGGTTTTGCACCTCGGCTCTAAATCCGTTCTCATCGGCCACGTAGTTGACCACTCGAAGCTCGCCGGTGGGTTCCAGAACCGTGTATTGACCGCTCACAGTGTTGCCGTACTTGCTTTCCTCTCGACTCTGTTGGTTGTACGAAGAGTCATCTTTGACGGCGTAAGCGAACTTGTAATCCCGATCCTTTCAAACATTCAATTTACAATTAGAAATAAATCTAGTTACAACGTAAAATTATCAAATAAAAATCTCAGTACAACAAAAAATATTTTAAATTTTTCTCAAAATACGTGGAAAATTGGGAACGTTTAAACTACTCAGGCCACAACATGAACCAGATAATTTTTAGTTGTAACGGAGTTATAATATTATAGTTTGAATAAAATTACTTCGTATGGTTGATGCTTGATGGGTGCTGCGGGAGCATAATAGTTAGCGGGAAAGCAATTGACCATTGAGATGGCGAAGACGAGAGCGAAAATCTTAAAAATCAAACACATGAAGTAAAAAATTTTCAATGAGATTTTTTTGTATACATGTACTGTAAATACTTACAATGAAAGAATTCATTTTGCTTGAGAGTTGTTGTTTACTGGACGATTGACCGGATGGATTGTGATGTCCAAAGTGCTTGTCAACTACGTTTTATATACCTTATGCTATATAGGTCATTTTTTCCAAAATGCAAGCAAATTATGGAACCAGTTCAGCGAAATTCGTTTCAATTCAAATTTGATGAAGAAAACAAAAGTAAAAAGAACATTTTCACCGTTATTTGTTTATTTATTTATTTTTCATTCATATTATTTTTAAAGTTTTGTTTTAAGAAGAAAACAATGAAACCAGTTCGATTGTCCGCTCAATTTTTTTTACGTTTCAATTGTTATTTTTAAAATTTAAAGCTATCAGAGAGGCTGAGATGGGAGTGACCAAGAGAAGATGGGAGGAAATTTCTTTTAATATTATAATTTTTTAAAGTAATTTCTATTTAAAAAAAAAATAGTACGGTTTTCTGCATTTTTTAGATACCGGTATTATTTTAAATAATACTCCGTAGAATTTAAATAAATTATTATGATTGATTATAATGTTTGTATCTCATTAAAGAGCTTTCGGCAATAACCAAATATTATGTTTGTGAATTATGAGAAATTAGAAAGTTAAAATGATTCTCTAAATTTATTTTTCATGTGTTGACACAACATGCGTGAAAATGCATGTAAAAATATGGTGTACTTTGAGCTGGGTGAATATTTAAAATTTGAAGTTGCTTTGTTCTCGCCCCAAATCATCCCAAATGGGATTAAAAAATAAAAATGTTTTATTGCAAAGCTTATACAGTAAATGCAGCAAAATTATATTTAATTATTGCACAGATGGTTTACCAATATATCTCAAAATAAAACAGCAAAAATAAATGAATCAATTGAATTCAGTAAACTCAAATTTTTATTCCTATTGTATTTTTAGAGTTTGCCTTGATTTTAGATTTATTCCCACCGATTTACATTTTTACATTACATCAAACAGAAATATACGAAAATTGGAAGTGGCGGCACAGAACCTACGAGTGGCCTACGTTGTAGGCCTACTCCCCTTGAACTATAAAAAAGTATCACTATTTGTTGCATAAAATGCAAAATAAATCCTAGAACTTCATAAACACTTCATAATAAAACACAAAGCGGGCCAAAAAAAAAAAAAAATGTATGTAGGCTTACGTATTAGCAAAAGAAAAGCCAGTTAAACAGTTTTAAAATTACAATTATTCAAATACGAGATAAATTCAACCCAGTTTTTCGAACTTTTTAAAGTTGCTGCCATTAGTACCAATTACGGCTTTATGGTGTACCAACTGAGCCCCACATTGAGAGTTTGAAACATCTCGTTGCTTAAAAGTATATTACGGTATATTATCAAAAAAAGGAGAAAAATGAATGATTAATTTAATTAATAAAATTACGTGAAGATAATTACTAAAAAAGGAACTGGTTTTTAAGTGTAGCATTGACTTATCTTAATCCGTTTTGAACTAACCAATAAATCCAAGTTTAATAAAAATTAATACAGACCCGTTACAAGACAATTTCAAGTATTTATGCAAAATTATATGTTCATAAAAATTAAATAATAATTATTGATGCTTGAAATTTTTTAATAAATTATTAATTTAACTTGACTCCCTGACCCTGCTGTAAAGTAGCAAATTACTAATATTAATTTTGATGTTAAAAAATTAATAAACGAAATTAAAACGTGTCAAACAATTTTTTTAAAAAAGTTGTTGATATTTATTTATTGCGAGTACATTAAAATAATAATTATGTTTATTTTTACATGTGAACCTGAAGAAGGCGTTTTCACCTTTTTGATTTCATTTCTTTTATTTAAGTTCGAGTTTAATTTCCTGAGATTTTTTGTGGCGTTCTAAAAAGTGTCTTACAAACGGGAACACTAGGCACGGATCAACTTTATTGGCATCTTGAAACCCTAGTTTTTAAAACAATTAAAAATTTAGTATCTAATTCTTCGTAATATTCACTAAATTTAAAAAATAACCAATAATTTTGCCAGCTATTAAAGAAGCGATGAGACCGACTCCCAAACTCCAACTGGGGTACCACAGGGAGGAAATGGAATAAAACCACAGCAACGGACTTGTAATTACGTATAATAATAATTTAAAAAAATACAATTAGCATTACAAAATTTTAGTTTTTAAAAAAAATTAAATTACTCCTCTAGGTGAGCTGGATCGAAAATATCATCAGTCTGATTGGAACAACCGTGGACACTGTAGGGTGCGTGCGCCACTGCGGAAGCGGTCAATTGGTTGCCAAACCACGCCCACCAAGGTAAAAACAAGGAAGCGGCTACCCCAACCACAAGAGCCTTAAATAACCACAATACAGCTATTATTAGTCCATCAAAATCATTTCCCGTTCATTTTACTTTAGTTGTGACCCAAGGAAGAAGCATTCCAACGGTAAAAACAACCAAAAGAGGACCACCGGATAAGCTGTAGATACTAAATAATATCTGAAATTTATCAATACCGGTACTTATGTTAGGTTAAATGTGGCTATTTGTGAAACTATTTTCCACACTGCATTAATACCGAAAATATTCCTCCGAGTCTCTCAATCCCGGCTACTGCGACAACACATATCACTCCGTAGACAACAGCTAAAAATAATTATTTTTAATTATCTTATAACTGGATTTTTTTATTTTAAAGATGAACTTAGGATTTTGGACAATCGCATAGTGGCTTCGTCTGACAATTGCGGGTAAAAGGGTCTCACATAATCGGCTAAAGTGATGGCGGACAATGAATTGAGCATCGAAGACAACGTGCTTAAAAATAAAACTATTATTTTCTATTATTTTAAA
>JAQGAY010000655.1:0-22424 GCA_034698085.1 Polydesmus angustus | reverse complement strand
GGGCGCTTTTATCATCATTAATATTAATTTGAATGTGCAAGTGTGAAAGTGACGTAAGCATCGATAAGTATGAGGTGAGTATGGTTGGAGGACTGAGAAAAGGAGAGTGAGATAGAGATGAGGGTTGAAGTAGATGACTGTGGGGGTCTTCGCTAAAAATTCCTTACTTTTTTTTCTTCCATTTCGAAACATCAGCGTTCAAACCACCAGATGTCCAACCTTGGTGGCCATCGTAGTTCCCATTCCAAAATGAGACAAGACTTACCGTACTGTGTCGTTTGTTACAAAATAGATTTACAATGTCAATCACGTGCGGAATTTATCTTACTATTAAAGAGAGCGAGAGAGGAGAGGGGGAGTGAAATTGCTATCATTAATTCAGGTGGAGAGTGTCACATTGAATTAACTGTAAAAACATACAAAATAATTGTTTATACAGTAGTAAAATGTGCTCCAATATAAATCAAAAAGTTAATTAAAGCTGCATTTTTTTTAATGATTTATAAAAATTGGAAAATAATTAAAGAATTTATAAAAATATATACATAATGATAACCGATTTATATGTTGGCATTTAAAATTAGACTGATATTATTTTACCGTATTCGCTCGATTTTTTTCTTTTGCGAATAAAAAAAAATAATATCCATAAAAGTGAATTATGCGTTTGAAATTAATGGAGCTCATTAATTTTTTGATAATGTTTTTTCCTCCATTTTTTCGTAAGTGACGTGTGCCTAAACTCAAATTAAATAGTGATTCCAGAACCTTCTTATTGTTTGAAATTTAAACATTGATTGTCGATTTAACATTTGAACCACATAAATGCTTTTATTTGAACAGATGCAAGCTCTGATGGATATGGATGCCACCCTGATTCGTAACTTGTCTGACCATCGAGGGAATAACCTGTTCCATGTGTGTTGCTGCTTTGGTCATTTGGAGTGTTTGCAGTGGTTGATGCAGAGAGGCAAACAGTGCGAAGATGCCATTTTGGACGAAAACAAATACGAGCTGACGCCCCTCGTGTGCGCTGTCAAAGTAAATATTTGTACAATTTTATTCTTTAAGATTAGTTTTGAAATGTGATTATTTTAGTATGGTAAATTGCCGTGCGTGGAGTGGCTCATCTCCAACTCGATGGCTCGAGAACAATTGGTGCTAAACAATGGTGGCAGACCACTATTACACTGGGCGGCCAAATATGGCCAGGTAAGAAAATTTATTTACATTCTCATTTTTAAAATATTTAATTGGAAAATAAAAATGGAATACGGTAATGAAATACAAAATTTTATTAGATTTTTTTTAAATATTGATTTACACGCGAAAAATTAAAATGCAATGAAAATTAACAAAATTACTAACTGTTGTAGCTTTTTTATAAATTTTATTTAAAATGACAGTTGTAAAATGAAAAATTAAAAAAAACTTAAATTTACCTCGAATTATTGAAAATTCTGGGTCGTAAATCGAAACTACCCAGTAAATAATAATTAATAGAGGTTGTTTTAGCGAAAAGCCGCATATCGAGGTATTGGTGTAGATTCTACAGCACTTTTTTTATTTATACGTTTTTAAGTAAATATACTTAGGAAACAATATTTTGAGGTTTCAAATAGAGAGCAAGTTTTGAGTTTTATGTCGGGTTGTCACATAACGCGCGGTAGGGGAGTGATTTGTAATTCATATTAAACTTGGTTATAAATTTTTATCCCTCTTCTTTCCCCTTTTTTACCCTCTCTTCTTTTTAAAATATTTGGTATGCGTGGAATTTGGCAGAAAAAATCGTCTTTTTTATTTATGATCAATTTTCATTGACGATTTTGGGACAACATAAATATTTCCTTTAAGACATTTTTTAACGGTTTTTTAGGGGGATTTTATTCCCACCTTCTTTATTCTATATTTCCTATTTTTATGTGGGAGCGAGTATTATTGAGACCGGCATTCTTTTAAAACTTATAAATGTAAACAAGCTAGTTGGCAAGTACGGGTGAAATTTGGATGCATCTCGTCAGCAATAATAAATACAGTATATCGATTGAAGACGGAATAAGTAAAAATTTGTGTTAGGTAGTTTTTTTTTTGAGAGCGTTACTGAAGGCACTGGTTTAATTTTAAGCACTTTAAATTTTTTGACATAACGTTTTTCATTACCGGTATTTCTAATTTGCCTTACCATATATTAATTAATTTGTATTTGTCGAATTATGGATTACAGTACTCTATTTCTTCCTATGATTTTTTTAGTGTTGCTTTAAAGTTTGCATTTATTTGCATTTCTAAACATGTTATTGTTTTCTGGAGCGGTTAGTTTTTAAGACACTGTGATTTTACTTAGGCAAACTACTTGATGTGGTTATTATGATGTACATGTATTTTTATGACCGATCTAGAAATTTGAATTTGTAAATTTCAAAAATTTTCAATTACTTTTATTTATTACTTTTTTTTATATCTGAATAATTATTATCTACTTTTTTAACTGGTAATTGCGCTTTAGCGTCGTAAAAGCGGTCATTTTGTTTTGGAGAGTTATTTCATCAGAAATCATTTTCGTTTATTATGTTGCAAGTCAGTTATTTGAGGACTTGAAAATTTTATCACCAAGTTCGCTAGAAAAACATTAAAGTTTGAAAATTAAACACATTTTATGCCGATGTTTATTTTTATTTTAATATATAAAATGAAATTAATTTTCTTTTTTCTTTGATAAAAATCACACGCAACATTAATTAACAGTAATTTTTTATTATTTTTTTAACTAACTTAAATCGTGTTAAATTTTCGTTATCTATTTTTTTTTTATCAGTTTGGAAGTTTTATTAATTTTTTTAATTGGTAAATACATTGTTGTATTGATATCTTATTATTTAAAAATAGGAATATTTTAATGATCTAGTAGTTTCTAGGAAAAATAGAAAATTTTGACAACAAATCTGAAAGGGTAAATTAGTTTTAAATTTTTAAAAGGGAGAAGTTTAGATCAGTTATTTAAAAATCGTAGTTTGAATTGAGTTTAGCTGTATTGGAAGATACCGTATTATTATTATTAAATCTCGAAAGTAGAATTTTCTTTGAACAATCATTTTGTGTAAAAGTTAAAAAAAAAAAATGATTCAAACCTAAATTTAGATTTTAATTTTATCTCTCATGTCAACCAGATGTTTCTTTCATTTAAGCATCAATAAACTCGGTCGACAAAGATTTATAGTGACTAATACTTGATTTCTTTTAATCTCTTCACATCTGGGTGACTTTCTCAGATGAGAAATCCAAATAACCAGTTTTCAATCCATTTTTTCCTACCAACTTCTATTTATTTTAAAAAAAAATTGATCGAGAGACTTAAACCGTGGGTCAACTGTGTCTATTCTAGGCCTATTGGGTAAATAGAATCGCTAAGAAAGAGAGGGATGAAATTTGTTAGGGGAGAAAATAAATGTGTCTTCCATATCTCATTCAAATGCAAATCCTCTCTGATCCTGAAGTCAAAATTGTTGAAATTCTTTCAAACTCTACACAAGTACTTTGTATTAGTTAAAAATATATTTTTCAAAACATAACTTTTTTGGCGCAAAAGGGGGAGGAGTTAAATGGTATTCGAATTAATAGAATAGTAATGTGGAAGAAAAAAAGTGTCTATGATTTTCTAATTTTTTTATATTTAATTTATATAAATAGGAGGTGATTTTAAGGTGGTTGGCTCAGTTTATGGAGAATAATGACATGGGCGTTAACGTTAAGGACGGTTATGGAAACACAGCTTTACATTTAGCCGCCAAACACGGACATGCAGTCAGCATCAAGGTAAGAAGACTGATATAAAATTTATTAAAAGTTTTATTAATTGTTGTAGGTTTATAATATTATTATTATAAAAACTTTAACTTTACGTAATAATGTTTTAAACTATACTTAGCATCATGTGTTAAGGAAAATATTTTAAAATAAATTATATTAGGACAGTTAAAATGTTAAAACAAAAAAAATGCTTGTAAATGTATTTTTTTTTTTTTTGTTTGTTGGAAAATATTGCAATTACATGTATTTGCAAATGTTTATGAATTGGCTTCATCGATTTATTACCAGCATAAAATTAATGTCTTTATTACAACAATTCTATTTTTGAATAAATAAAATACTCATGCCGTTTATTGTTAGGCTTTGGTAACCCATCGTTGTGATGTTTCATTGAAAAATGATTTGGGATACAAAGCCTCCGATTATGCTATTTTGTACGGCCAGACGACCTGCTCAGAATATTTGCTGATTTTAGAGGCCTGTCTAATACTTTCGTCAGATGTATCTTCTTTAGAAAGTGATTTGAATTGGTAAATTTGTTTTTTTACAAATATTTAATTCAACAAGTAAAATATAAATGAAAATTTGTGTTTTTAGCTCAAAAACTGAGATGGGGGAAATGAAAACACAGTTTAAAGAAGTATTTTTTTTTTTCTCTTTTTGTGGTATAATATTTAATATTAATTAAAATTTATTTACAAAGGTTTTATCATGTGCCAAGAAACTAATAAAAGAAAGAGAGGAACTCTCTCAGCATTTAGATCAACTCCAAGACGGGCTGGTTCATTTAAATAATGTTTTAATTTCGGAAATTCAAGCCTTATGCGAAGAAAATAAGCAATTAAGAAGTAAAGCAACTGGAACTTTAAAACTGACTAATAATCATTGTCAGTAAGTTAATTTTCTATTCCAATATCAAAGTTCAAAATTCAAATTTTTGTATCATATTTTTGAAAAATAATGTTTACTTTTTTAAAAATTTTATAGCAGTACTTTGGATGAGACGGTGGCGTTGTGCCATGCAATGCATACTAGATGGCAGGAAGGGCAGCAGAGGTGGTTCTCTCCAGCCGCCTTATCTGAAATCCAGCAAAAAATTCTCTTGGCTGAAGAAAGATGGAAACGGGCCAGGGCTCGAGTAACGTGGGGTGAGAAAGAAACTAAAGACCACATGAACGTTTTCAGGTAATTTATTAAAAAAATTTAGGACAAATTTAGGAAATATTTAGATTTTTTTATCTTAAATTTACTGTGCTACATATTGAAATTTATTGATTTATAGGGAAAGATTGAGTCAAGTTCAATGTCGAACCACTGGAATACGTTTAAGTGACATTCGCAGCGTGTCTTCATCCGAATCCTCGTTGGCCAGCATGGAAGAGGACACGTTATCGGATTATGAAGATCGATGTGAAGTAGTGCCCAGTACGCCTCGGACTAATCCATCGGGATGTCCGGACTGTTATTGTACCTGTCACGAGTGGAAGTTCTTTGAGAACCACTGCTACCAGCAACCGCCACCACCGCCTCCACCTCTTAATCTCAATTTTAATTCGAACTCTCACGGCGAATTAGCATCTCGGTCGAAGAACAACTTAATTTCAGGGAATAATGTGAACGTTTCAACGACAGAGAGACATCGACAAGAAACGCAAGTCAGAAACAACAACTTTAATGCTAATTTGGGATCTGAAACGACTTGCAAGGTTCTCGAAGTGATCGCTTCACCCGCAAATTCTACTACTAAAGAAAATTTGAACCTAAAACAAGAGTCTTTATTAGAATTGATGAATGAAAATCATCCACCTTGGAGCATTGTCAACTCGTCTTATGTGGAATTTAGTGCAAAAGAAGAAGTTTCATGTTCTGTGAAAAATAAAGTGTGTGAGGTGGCAACACGAAAGAATATCAAGATAACTAATAACACTGGAGATTGCAAGTCAGAGCTATTATTAATGGAGAAAAGAGATGATGGACATAATGGCGATGATGACGAAGATAATAATAGGTAAAACTAATTTGCGTTTTTTTCATTCCGTTGTTGAACAATTCAAATTTAAAAATGACTTCTGGGGTGCCCCCACCGGCTGTTATTATCAATAATTTAACCAAGATCTCTGATTAAATTATGTACTATATGCTGCAAATTGTATGTAAACCGGTGGAAACAATAAAAAACATAATAATATAATAAAAAAAACAACTTAGGAAGTTAGGAATCACAGTGTTAGCAAAAATTGGGGAAGAAAGTTAGTTAAAAAAACATTGGTAAAATGAAAGCAAATTTATTAAAAGTTTAATAAGCAAATATAAAAAATTAATGAAGCATAATTGATTTTGAAAACATTGATTTGTTTATTTGTTCTAGGAAATGCAACAGTTTTCAGGATGTGCGTAGTCGGATCTGTGATCAACAGCAATCCAGTTCAACGGATCATACTTCCAGGGGTGTTTCTTCTAAAAGCGAAAACAAATCTGGAACTTCGTCGTCCGATCGAAGATATCAAGAAAATAATTCAGCTGAACTATCCAACCTCGACCGATCGGCAGCTAGTAACGTTAAGGGTAATGCCAGTGGATGTGGAAATGCTGGTGGAAAACTTATATTTTCCGAACCAGATCTAATCATTGGTACAAAAGGTGCCCGGACTAGCAATAGCGAAGAAATCCACAACAGTGATATTAATAACAGGGTAATAGACAACGCCAACACGAATGAAAACTTATCAGTTGCGAATGTTTTGGAGGAAAATAATAGTCGTTCGGACGACGTATCTTTAGCTACGACAGGTGAAGACGAGGAAGCTCCACTTTTGGAAGTAGACAAAAATAGCCATAAAGTTATTTCAGAGAGTGAAGAGCCTTGTTGTTCCACCGCTTTAAGTTCTGGAGGTGGGCCGCTTGCTAGAAGAAAAGGTTTTCTTCAAAAGTTGAATCTGCGCTGGCCATCAAAACGGACCAAAGTGAGTGGAAAAAGTGGGAAGAAAGGTCAAGAAATAACACCCGAAGATTTTCGAGATACTTACATGCACCTAAATCGCAGTTCTAATGGTGAAGAAAACAGCTTCGTGGAAGGAGAACTTAACGACTCAAATTCTTTATTAATAAACCTCGAAACTCCATCTATTCCAGTAAAAAATAACAAAGTTGCTCCGGAAATTTCAAAAGAATCATCAAATAAGTTGCCAAATTCTATTTCGAATTCTATACATTTTAAAGATGGAGGAACTTCAAGTTCTGTAGTTGTGAAGCAGAAGGTGAATCGTAATTCAGTTCTGACCGAAGTTGAGGAAATACTGAAAAAGCCTAATATGCTGGTTGATTCTCCATCCTCAGTGAACTCTGTTCCTTCTTTACCACTTCCACCACCTCTTCCGCCATGTTTACCTCCCGGAACCACAAAACGAGACGTTCCAATTCCTCCGGTACCTTTTGAACACCCAGAAGACGTTCTTCTAAACGAGGATTTGTCGATTTCGGTGAATAAAGAAGAATCCAACGACATTTGCGAAGTGGATGATGACGACGACGATAAAACCGAGAATGATGATGGAATACGGTCTCCCGAACTATTAGATGATGGTGATGGTACCCAAGCTGAAGATTCAAACTCAGTGCTCCAGAGACCTGTTTCAGGTGGAGCCAAATCAATTGATCTAAACTGTTCGGTTTCGAGACCTGAATCATCGGCTTCTAGGTCGGAACCCACGTATTTAGCATTTCGACATCTTCCCGGGTTTCCGTTACATAAAGTGGCATCTATATCTACAGATCTTTTGACGCCGGATTCTCTAACACCTAGCAGAATGTCTCCAGCACCCAGTGAAGTGTCCAAAACTGAAAGTGCACTGTCTCCCCCTAGCGATATCTCGAAGACGGAGAGTATGAGACATATGAAACAGCTCACAAGGATTGAAGAAAATATTGGGAATAGGGACTCGAGGCCTTTACCTGCGTTGCCTATTAGAAGGTACGATGAAGTCAAGCGGGCCAACATAGTTGAAACTGTGGAAATGCAGAAACAGACTGGAACTCACCACAAACAGCAGATAAACGCAGAGCTTAAAGTTGGACAAGAAATATTGGATAATATTTCTAAAGAGAAAATTGCTAGCGAGGATTTACAAGCAACTAACAAAGATAAAATAAAAATGGGGGTAAGAAGAAAGTCAATTTTAATTTTTGTTTAAGTTGAAATAAATCTTGTATTTTATTTATTACGTAGGTCAATTTGTGTAAAAGTGTAAATAAACGACCTAAAGCGTCAAAGGAAGAAAAACCATGGTAACTATCTTTTACAGTAATATACTTTTTTGCAAAGAGAAAAGTATAACATTATAATATAATTTGTACCTGTATTAGAAAATCGAAATAAGTTCTGAAATTATTAAATTTAAAAATTATTACCGGTATAAATTGTGTATTTTTATTTTTAAGGTACGATTTATCAGATGATGAAGAGATGATGATGTCTGACGCAAGATTACGTAAAGCGGACATGGTCAAAGGTCACAGAAGTTCAGAAGATGATGAAACATATTTTTGTACATAAAATATACAAATATATATTTTAAAATACTTGGGATTTAAGTTTATTTTCTTTTGTACTACTACGCATATGGAAAGTTGTATATATAAATTTTCAATAATTATTTATATTTAGTTTTTGTAAAATACACTTTCTTAAACTTCGGGAATAATTTGGATATAACCATCTATAGAATAGAATAACGTTTTTTATTAACATTGCAAGGAAGATAAAACCTGACAAATTTCATTTTAAAAAAATGAAATATTATCTGAATTTTTGTGTATTTTGTATCCAGCCGTCACAAACCAAATTTGCCAAAACATAAATAAAAAGGATTTAAATTTTTTAATTTAAAGCTTTTTCCCAGTTTTTTAATTTAAAATTTGTTTTTTATCTTAAATATTTTTTTATATTTCATATTCTAGTCAATAGTGACTGGATATAAAAACTTTTTGTCACAAAAATTTATTAATTAAAAAAAATCGATTTGTAAATATTGAGTTTTTATGAATTAATTATTTGCTCACTTGCCATGACGTAATGAAAAATTGTTTTACGAATTGTTATGTCAATAATTACATTAATAATTGTTTTGTTGACATTTTCTCTTGCTATACCTCTTACATTAAGTATAATAATAATTAGTTAATTAAAAAATGGTTCAACTATTTTGGACGTTCCTATACTACACGTACGGCGGATTACTGAAACTAATACGAAACATTTATGCTTATACATTTATGATGGTTGTATCCAAACTTAATGAGGGTATTTCTCCAATTATTATACGAATTTTAATTTAATTTGGCTTAATAAGTAACATAAATTGTTTTAACAAAATTATACCGCACCGTATTACTTTTGTTATTTTGTTTTTATATAAAAAAAAATGGAAAGCATTAATTTTGTAGATAATGTTCCCAGTGAATGAATTATAACTTGATTTAATTTAGGGATGTTTTGTGTAATTTAACATTATTTTACTTAATATCTACCTCGATTTACCGTTTTAGAAAATAATACTCCGTAACATGAAGGAAAAAAAGATATTATTTTGTAAAAATTTGGGTATATAGAAAATTTAATTTGTAGAAAACGGTAAATCGGAGTTTGATGGTGATTTTGTGAATTTTTTCTTTTACTTTGTCATTATGTTAAATTGCATAATAATTCCTAAATGTTGTTAGTCATAATGCAATAAGTATTATTTATCGTTTTATTAAATTAATTATAGATGGAGATTTAATTAATTTTTTAACTAATTCCATCTTTCTATAATTTACAAAATATTAATTTAAAAGAAATAAGTGAATCCGTTGTACGTAACATCTACCTCAATGTAAAATGATTTTTAAAGATAATTTAAAACACATTTTACATACTTTGATATTTTTGCATTTTTCTAAACATTGGTATCAAGGTATATTGTATAATAAAGATATTTAAAAATTTAATGTTATATTAAAATAAACTAATTACAATTTTTTTAAATATTGTTCGAGACTTTTTAATTTTTTTTCTTAAGATTTAGGTAATAAGCAAATTAAAGTTGTCCTTTCCTGCACAGTTTAATGAAGTATTTATGAAATCATTTTTAGGACAAATTCTTACTTGCATATTAATAATTTTATTGTTATTATTTTTTAAAAAAAATAATATTAAAAAACAATTTAAAGAAGCATTTGACTGGTTTTATTGATTTAAGACGTTATTGTTTTATTTTGTCAAAAAAAGTGTTACAATTTATCAAAACGGTGTTTAATTGTTGAATTTAATGCTTTTACAAGTACATGATTGTAAACGAAAGTAAAATAAATACAGTAACTTTAATCAATGATTTAAATCACACTACGATACAATTCCCATGTACAATTTAATTTTAGTACTGTAGTATGTTATGTAAACATAAACCGCTAGTCAATTCAACATCACAAAAAGTAACGTTATTTTCTACCAATTTTTTTTCTCAATATTTAAAAATAAATTTTTGATGAAAGGCGGAAATGCCGTGGAGTTGAAAGCCGAGATTCCAGATGACATAGCAGATGACGCAATTGACTTCCTCTTGTGAAACCTCGTAGAGAAGAAATCGTCGATAATTTTCGGTGGAAGTTTTCTGACTTCGAAGATGTCTGGAGTTTGGTTTAGGTAACTCGAAACTTCACAGTTTTGTGTGATAAGATAGAAAATTAACATTTAACATGATTTATATTTGCTTTGCAGGTTTATTCATCCGAAGCGGGCGATGCGGACGGCACTTCGGGAGATAACGGTAGGTTAAAGAAAATTTGTAGATGACCTTTCCACCGCTTTCATTCGCCCAAATCTCAAGTTACATGTAATATTGCGGTAACCCTTCGTCATTAAACTTCGATGAGCGATTGTGTTTAGAATATAAATGAATTATGGTAATCAAATTTTTTTTTTAAACTTGGCTAATTGAGTTTGTATACGATGGTTCATAGAGAGCTATGGCTTCTAATACGGCGTCTGGGGTTTTGTTGGAAAAAGTTGGAAATAAGGGAATTATCACGTTAAATAGACCGGACCAGATGAACGCATTGAATTTGGAGATGGTAAACGAAATTTATCCGCAATTACAGGTAATTTAAAAAATATTTATTTTTTGAAGCATTTTTTAATATTGTTTTTCGTATTTTATTGAGGCTTGGCAAAAAGAAGTTTCGTTTGTAGTAATTAAAGGAGAGGGAGAGAAAGCATTTTGTGGTGGTGGAGACGTGAAATGTACGTCAACTAACTTTGAAATTGATTGAAATGAAAACTATATTTTGTAAGTTTACTTCAGCTCTTTTAAACGACGTGGAGCATGCGAAAAACTTTTTCCGGGAAGAATACAAACTGAATTATTTGATAGGTACAAGCATAACTTAAAATGTTGACTTTATTTGCTTAATTTTTATTATTATTTTTATGTTTATTATCTGCAGGCAACCTTGAAATTCCCTATGTGGCTTTAATCCACGGTTATACAATGGGCGGAGTTAGTATTGTTTCCTATTTTAATTGTTGTCATTTTGTTTATTGTTATCTATGGCTTAGTATAGATACAATCTTCTATTTAAAAAAAAAAATTAGAAGTAAAACCATAAGTTACAACACATCATTTTATTTGTTTACAATGTATTTTTTTTTAAAGAAAGATTTGTATACAAAAATCTATAGCAAAGATAAATTAACTACGGTAGTTTATTAAAACTAATTTTAATTTGATTGTTATTTAGGGAGTTGGATTATCTGTTCATGGTAATTACCGAGTTGCTACGAGTACTACTGTTTTTGCAATGCCAGAAATATTTATTGGTAAATTTATTTATATTACTGCACTGATTTATTAATGGCTCTTTTGTAGTTAGAAAATTGAATAACTTTTTCATTGTATTTAAAATTTGATTATTGTTTTCAACGAATAATAATTATAAACGTTTTTTAGTTATTAAGAAGTTGTTAAGTATTTAAGTTAATTATTAAGTTTTTGAAAGTTGTTTTGGTTTTTATTGAGTAATTTTTTTTAACTCAGTTTTATAGGATTAAATTTAACTTTATTTTTTACTGCTATTTGCTTGATCTTGTTATTGTTCTGCCTATAATACAGCATACATTATTTTATCTATATTTTATAGCTATAATTTATTTAGCTTTCTAATCTCACATACGTATATTTTGGTTGTAATATCCAAAATGGTTAAATAGTTCCCATTATTTATTGTGTAATTTATTTGTTTTTCGGATAAAATTGATGAAATCTTGAATTGTTTAGGTTTTTTTCCGGATGTTGGAACCAGCTACGTCTTGCCGAAACTGGAAGGAAGCTTGGGTACTTTTTTGGCTCTAACCGGTACCCGTTTAAAGGGTCGTGACGTAATGGCTGCTGGAATTGCCACACATTACATTGACAACAGTATGGTAAATAAAATTAACGTCTCTTAGAAAATTAGAAAAACAATTCGGAAAGCTTAGTACATTATGAATATTTCTGCAGCTAGGAGCGTTAACAAAAGACTTAACTAAACTTGCCGATCCCAAAAGAATACCTGAACTGCTCGACAGTTATACCAAAGAAGTAAATATAGGTTTATTTTTAATCTAACTAATTTTATTATAATTAAACAATTGTTATCTTAGAGCACTGTTGGGAAAAAGCCCGAATTTACGTTAAAACCTCACATGCCTAAGATTAATAAAATATTTTCAGGAAAAACCGTTGAGGAAATCGTTAATTTATTACAGGAAGATGGATCTGAATGGGCACAAGAACAATTAAACGCGATTAAAAAAGGGGTAAGCATCGAAATTTTATTTTTTTTCATGAAAATGTTTTGCTAGTGCTTTAACATTTTGGGGCGATCTGAAACGAAGTATATTAAACAATGAAATGAATTTAAAAAAAGCGATATTAGAGCATAGTACAGTATTAAAAATATAAATATGAAAAATATTTTAAATAATACTGTATAAATCAAAGTTTAATAAAAGGAAACGTTTTAACTTTGATAAATTTAATTATTTTTGTGTTGGAAATTGGGAGGAGAAATGGGATTGGTTTGATGCATAAGATAAAAGACTTAAAAAGTAAATGTATATTTTAAGCAACAGCTTATTTTATAAGTCTAGAGTGCTCGGACAAAAGAGTAGAAGTCAAGAATTCTAAGATTTTAGGGAAGCTTGATTTTCTAACTACTGTACAGTCATGATTTGTACTGTATCCCCACGCTGCAATTACAACCGCAGATTGTTAGCCAATGTTCGTCCAATTAGGTTTAGGCGACCTATAATAAAAGGTTCAATGTGACGCTCATGACAGTGCTCCCGGCAGAAAAACGAGTACCTCAGACAAATCCTGCCATGATTTTAAAATGAATAGGCAAAAATGAATTTTTCATCTTAGCGATTTGCCCAAGTTCCCTAGAAATATTTTACATGTATTACATTTAGTAAAAATGTTTTTTATTCCTCTTTTACTCTATGACTTTATTTCATTCTTGACAAACCTTAATTAAAAATTACGGTTCTATGATCCGTGATCAACTTCTTTTTTTTTTAAATAACGCTTTAAAAAATTACTAAAACTGGAAAAAACTGGACAAAATAAACATAAAAAATAAAGAAAACAAGAACAAAACTTGGAGAACATGTATTTTGAAATTGCATAAAAATAAGCTTAAATGCGAACAAGATACTGGGTGTAGCTTAATGGGTTCTGTTGAATGAATGACCAATATTAATTACAGTATATTGGGAATACAGTAGTAGAAAACTATTTGAAATTCAAAATTAATGCATTATTTTTCTTTCAAACAATTTTAGTCTCCAACTTCTGTGAAAATCACGTTTAAATTACTACAAGAAGCCAGAAGGTACGACTTAAAACATTGTTTGGAAATGGAATGTCGATTGGCCTTTACTTGTCTCAAGAATAAAGATTTCTACGAAGGTGTTCGAGCAGGTAAAACAAAACTATTGTTTTAGTTGAAATTCATTCGAAATTTTTTTTCACCCCTATTCTTCTATTTGGCCTTTTTAGTTCTTGTTAGCAAAGACAATAAACCTGATTGGCAACCAGGCTCATTAGCCGAGATTACCCCTGCGATGGTCACTACGTATTTTCGACATCTACCTCCAAACGAAGCGCTAATCCTTTAACCATTCAATGTTTTCTGGTGACTTCACGCCGTGGTACCATAATATATTACTAAGAGTAATTTTAACATGAGATTTTTTTTTGAGTTTGAACACTTATTTTTAGATTTTATTAATAATTATTATCAACTGTATAAAAATATTATAGTAGAAATTAATTTTGAAAATATCTATAAATTATTTTCTATCAACTTAAATACCAGTATTTAAGTGCATGTACATGTATTTATTTAGTTAAAAACTATTGACCCTTAGGATCTTATTGTAAAATGATACTTTTTTTCAACATTTCCTTACTAAAAAGAATTTAATGTTAGCTATTGGCGCTAGGTATCTCTGATTGGAAATGTTTATCACATTAAGTAAAACAGATTTTATAGTCAAAGTTTCATGTAAAGTAAAAGAAAATTTAAAATTTTCGAATACATGTACTGGTAATTAAAAAAATTATAATGAAGTTACCGTAACATAAAATTATTTGAAGTTCAAAATGTGAGCGAGTACTTGAAGAAGGCTAAAATTAAAACTATACCCTAGGATATACAGTATTGGCTAAATTATATTTAGAATTAACTATAATATCATTAGTTATAACTACAGTTTTATAGTCAATTTTATCTTTGTGCGCTACTTTATACATTATAGTTTACTTTTTCTAAATACTTTAAAAAAATGCATTACATTTGCAATTTTAAATAACTAATGCTCAGAAAATTAGTGCAAGCGGGAGAAAAATCAAACTAATAGTACTTGTTAACAGTTTTTGAGTTTTATTGTATTATTTGGAATTGATGCTCTATCAAAACATCGAAATTACTGTATTAGGGCCTACATAAACTTGTCTTAGTTGTATTGTTTAATTTTTCTCATCAACGTGGACACAACGTTTGATGTAAATTCGAGCCATTAACAAAAAAAAAATAACTCGATTGTATTTTAATAATATAAATTTAGAAAAAAAATATATAAACTAATAGGGTAGCTAAAACTGATTATTTTTAGCGTTTTTTAAATAGCGGAATTTAATTTCGTTGACATTGTACAATATTAATATAAAAATTATTAAAAACTGCTTTTTATAACTTCGTCAACGTACTTTTGATGAGGATTACTACATTTTAATAAAGTCAGATATTTATTTTTCGTACCTTCAGTGAAATATATAAAAAATTATGAAATTTTTAAACTTTAAAATAAAGCATACCGGTATGAAAAAAAATTAATTTGTTAAATTTAAAATTGTTGAGCAATATTAAAATAATTATTATAATAATAAAGTTTATATTTTTGAAAATATTTAACAAATAAATTTAAAAAGAAAATTAAATAAATAGTTTTTACATTTGAAAAAAAAAAATATTATTAAAATGTAAAACCTGCAACAATTTATTTTGTCGAAAATATTTACAAAAGTTAACCGCTAAATTGAACATTGCCCAAAACGAAATTTTTTATTCATAAATCCAAAAAGTTTTATTCAATTATTTCACTGCCATTTTGTTTTGGTAAAAGTTGCGTGTATGGTATTTTCATAAGATAAGAAAAGTAAGCCTAAATGCGGCTTAAACAAAATTGTTTCCCGAAACGTTCTTCAAATAAAAAAACTTATAAAAAAAATAGTTGTAAACGTGAATTCTGTTATCAGAAAAAAGTAAAACTGATATAAAAATAATAAAAGGGCCGAGTATGCTTGTTTGATTTCTATCATTAGCGCCTAGAGGGGTCCCTTCAATTGCAAAGCATGGCAGTGGCGAAAGAGTAGGAGAGAGAGAGAGAGAGGCATTCTGCTTAGCTTCCCTCCAGATGTTCCTCGTTCGACATCAACTACGCCAATCCAGACACTACCGTAGCTCGATTCATCGCTCTACGCCAGCCATTACTGAAACGACCCTGCAAATTTACAACAAGGATCATTTCAATGCCATCCTTCTGATTCCATTAAACGCGACGGAATCCACATTATTTCTTTAACAAATTCGATCGCCGACTTGTATACGTTCGATTTCGGTTTTGAAATTGAAAATGTGCGAGGATAAGTCGATGAAATTCGATGTAAAAATGTTGCTTCCGTGGCACAAAGGACGAGTCCGCCATAGTGAACCTCGGTCGCCATGCTCAACCTCCGCCGCCATGCATTCGCCTCCAAGCCGTGCGGAAAAATTCAAAAACTACTACAAGTGGAAATTTGTCGAAAAAGATAAAAAAAAAATTTCGTGGGGACCTAAGTTTACAAATTTTTGGTGAGATAAATTCTCATTCTATAATTTCGAAATGGAAAAAAAAAATTTCTATAAATTTTGAGAAAATCGAATGTCGAGTGAAAAAACATGGAGAATTCGCGTCACGTGACCCAACCTCAATTGCCATAGAAACAGTAGGCCAGATAAGCAGCGTCCAGCTAAGCAGCTTAGCCTAGTCGCATTCTTGAGCAAAAACGAAAAAAGAAAATCCAAAAAAAAAAAGAAAAAAATAGCAAAATTATATTATTAAATTTGCTTACAGGTGTTTTAATAAAATAATTATAAGAAATTAAGAGTTTTCTTTAAAAATACTAAAATATTAATAAAAAAAATAATTTTCTTAAAATAAACATGAAATTATTTACACTACCGGCAGGCTTGTTGTAAATATTATAATGTTTACGTGCACCATACAGTATTAGATTTTTAATTTAAAACTATATGGTTTCTCATTGTTAAAAACATAATTACAAAAGAGTACCACGTGGCAGAACTTTTCCTATTATTCAATTTTATTTAAAGTAATATGATAAAACACAATTAAATTTCTCAAATGGAACCTTGCAAAATTCTAGTTACATATTTTAAGCACTTTTAAATGTTATCGATATGATAATTGCGTAAATGAGTAAATTAAAATGTAAAATATTATTTTTTTAAAAAAATTTAATAATTATTGAGTGGAAAAGTTGCGCCTAATCGGTTCCATTGTACCGCACGTGTATTACCTTTAAATAGCTCTTTCAAATTGAATTTACCGCGATATTCAGTAAGCCCCGCCTCCCCAGCTTTTCCCGCACTACGATTGGTGGTGACGTTGTTCCAAGATTGGCGCCTGACAATAAGCAATTGCGAGACCCCTCTAGGAAGCAATTGCTTTTTGGTGTGTACGTTGAAAAAGCGACAACTCTCGTGCATCGTTTATTATGCGCTGTGTAGTCTTCGAATACGTTTTATAGTCCCCGTGTAGACACATGCAGTTTGTTGAGAAAAGAAGTGGAGGCGAATACATCACCGCTCGAAAGCTCTAAAATCCCGCCAGCTTAAGAAAAAGAAAACGCCACACGTTGAAAGTCAAGCCGCCGCTTTTACTTTCTCGTTCTACTGTCGATCTTACCGCGTTTTTAGTCGGTAATTTGCAATTTTTCTCTTCGATTTCAACTCGGAATCAGCCGTGGCTCCTAATACGGAAGACAGCGGTAGACCCGAACCAATGGAGAAGCGTGTCGATTTGGAAAAAAGGGGAAGAAATCCCGCACAGGTTCTTATTTTTTTTTATAACTAATAATAGTATTATTATTTGAAAGGTGTTTGATAAAATGTTTTTTTTGTGTATGCGCGAGCGCGCGCGCTTCGCAATTGACTGCCGCCTCGGTGCGCACTCGTTTCGGCAACATCCCCCTCCTCCATCGCGTCCAACCGAGTATTTTGCTTTCACCTCCATTACTACATCCAGCAAAACAAAGATAACCTTTTCAAATTTTTACAAAATACAGCTCGAATTTTTTGATAAAATTTTTAAATCTGGTTAAGCCTGTTGAAGAGTTTTAGCGCACTTTTTGAGATGTTTTGCCAGAGTTTTGGTGAGGTCCCTACTCGCACTCTTCCTCATCGACATTCGTGAATATCAACAACATGGCGTGGCGCCATTTCTGAAGGCGCTAAGAGACGCACCTTTTTAATATTAAAAAGCATAAAATATTGCTTTGAAATTGAGAAGCAAACGACGAAAATAAAATTTACTCAAATTATTAAATTTATATAAAAATATTTCTTAAAATTTTTTCGCATTGTAAAGTTCAATCGACAACGCGTTTAGGTTTGTGATATTGACCTTGTATTTCATCCCCGACTTTTTTATTTTTTTTGGTTTTTGGGATAAAATAATAAAGAGCGCGCTAATATTTTAACGAGCTTCTATAAATTTAAACTTAATTATTGTCCAAATTTTTGATACAGTATTTAAAAAAAAAATTATACGCGTGTAATGACCACTGCATTCTTTCTATAAATCGCCATTACGTTTATTTACGTAATATGCATGAAATATATTACGCTCGATTTATTTATTTTTTTAAAAAAACAAAGAATATTAGTACAATTTTATTCAATTTTTCCAGTGTAATTCTTCTTCAGTTGATAAAAATCGGCGCAGGACTAGTTTACATGATAAATTAATTGGTCAGTGTTAGGATAAATCAAAGGCGGTCATTCGGTGCTACGGTAGCCATGCTGCTACACTGCTAGAACGTCATTGGCCGCCATTGCCTTCCGTACTTTTTATTTTGAAAATTTAATCGGCGTTTCTCACGTTTGTTAGGAAGTAAATTTCTTCACATTAAAATTATTGTTGAACAAATTTTAGTTATTGGACGAGAGTAAATTTTAACGCGTGAATTTAATTAGTTTATTTGAGTTTTCATAATCGACGGTGCGTGCGTAGTGCCCGCCATGTTGAATATCCCGCAAAGGAGATTTAATTTGCTTACGTGGTGGGTAGACAACGCGCGCGATTTCTTGGTCCCTTCAAAAATCACGAAAATTAAACGATTGCATTAAATAATGTTAATATCAAGATAATTTGCAAGTATTTTATGTATTTTTTGGGTTATTGTACTAATTTGAAGGTGGTTGCGAGTTAGGCTGCTGCAGTGCTAGAATGTCGGCGGCGCTAATGTAGGCCGCGTGGAAAGGATACGGGAAAGGTATGTGTAGTCAGCGGGCGAGCTGGAAGGTTAAGTCGGCAACAAAAAGCGGCAATCATGCGATTATCGCGAGCCTAACGTCGAATTACTCATGTTAAAATCATAAATCGCTCATTAATTTTTATTATTATTATTGTTCATTAATTTTATTTTCTTAATTATAATTATATTTTTCTAATTCTTGTTATTTTTTTTTTAAAAATTTAGATTAGGGAGTTAAATCTAGATAATTGTAGAAGTACAACATTAGTCGGTCTTACTGATGAGTACGTGAATCTCCAGTCGCTCAGCTTGATAAATGTTGGCCTTACAAGTTTAAAGGGAATTCCAAAGCTTCCAAATTTAAGAAAGGTAAAATTTAGAAATTAATTTTTTTTTAAATTTTAATAATTTAAATTTTTGTTAATTTGGTTTAGTTGGAGCTCAGTGATAACCGAATATCCGGAGGTTTGAACCTATTAAGTGCAAGCCCTAATCTGACACACCTCAACCTTAGTGGAAATAAAATTAAAGATATTGAAACGTTGGAACCATTGGTTAGTATTATTTTAAGTTCTTTTCTTTAACAATTTACATGTAATTAATGAAAGTTGGATTTTTTGTTGCTCAAACTCATTTTAACAATATCAGAGCGAGATTAGAGTCGCCAATTAATCCATGTGATTTCTTGGTGCTTTGAAAATCTCGAATATTAATATTCGTTTCTAAATGCGCCGATATCTCTTACATTTGACATCTCGGTCACCTGATTTGATACAAAATATTTTTAGCAACTTAACTGTTTTGCCAGTTAATGGTACTAGTACGGTATATTAAATTAATTTTTTTTTGTTTTACAGAAAGAGTTTAAGCAGTTGGAAAATTTAGATCTGTTTAACTGTGAAGTAACGTCTTTGGAAAATTATAGAGAAAAAGTTTTCAACCTGATTACTTCTTTGAAATTTTTGGATGGCTACGATAGGAATGATAAAGAAGCATCCGACGATGATGGCAATGACGAAGATGATAGCGAAGAAGATGGTGAGGAAGACGGAGATGCCGATTCTGATGATGGTACGTTTTCTCCAAAGCTTCCATTTATTTTCAAATAAAAAATATTTTTAAATTTATTACTAGACAATGACGAAGATGACGACGACGACTTAGATGATGACGACGAGGAGGAAGTGGGCTTATCACACTTATATAAATCAGATGAAGTTAGTATAATATTATTTTAATGGAAATTATAGAATAAAAATTTGAGCAAAAACATGCGAAGCGTTGATGTAAAAAAGTTAGAATTTGAGTAAATATTGGTAATGTTAAATTACAACGTTTGATTTGTATTTTTGCAAAAATTAGTTTGAATATTTTTTTATATCGACGCTTCAAATGGAAGGCGAGATTAGAGTCGCCAATTGATCTCTGTGGTTTTTTGGTGCTAAAACAATCTCGAATAATAATATTCGATTCTAATTGCATTGGTATTTCTTAGTGTTTGATATACCGCACACGTGTCTCGATACAATAATTTGAATACTTTATTTTTTAATGCTAAGATAATAATATTAAAACGAATATATTTATTATTAGAATGGTGATGCGTTACTGCAAGATGACAGTGAAGATTTCGATGGGGCTGGCGAGGAAGAAGATGATGATGAAGACGATGATGATGAAGATGACGACGACGATGATGATGATGAAGACGAAGAAGGTATTAACATATTTGATGGAATGTATGGTGGCGAGATCAGAGTCGCCAGTTAATCGTAGTGTTTTTCTGGTGCTAAATAAAATCTCGAATATAATTATTCATTTCTAAATGCGCTGATATCTCTTAACATTTGACATATCGGTCACCTGATCTGATACAATGCAAAATTTAAAGACATTTGTTTTGTGAAGCTAAATCTTAAAATTTATTACCACATTTAATGGTTTTCAACATCTAATATTTTTATTTTTTTGCAGAGAGCGAACCATCAAGGGGGAAGAAAAGAAAGCATGAAGACGAAGGAGAAGATTAGTTTCAGCTTTGACATCAAAAAAAAAAATTCTCCACGTTAATCTTGTATCAACATGTATGTTACAAAAAGATTCTATAAAAACTTTTGTTTGCATCGCCCAGGAATATTCTAAAAATAAGGAGAACATCCCTTATAACAAATCTGGAGTTTCGAGAAGTCTTAAACTTTTTCACCTTTTTTATTATTCATGACTTTCTTTTTTCACAATTTGCAGAATCATTAAATCTGTAAACTTCTATAAAATTCAATATTCATGTGACCTGATTTTTCTGATTCTTGAAATTTCTGAGAGGCGACAAATCCAGTTTATTGAAATGAAAACAAAAAACAATGTAATTATAAGTAACTTTTAATCGGTGATTTTCATCTGGAACTATCTCAAAGTTTAATTAATTGAACATTACCTGCCATTACCGCGAAACCTCGATTAATCGTTTTTGTAAAAATGAGTAATACGGGGTATAGGTATATACGATGGCGATAAATCGAGGTTTTTCTTTATAATTATACACATATATAAATTTAAAATGTTAATGGTCAGTAATTTTAAAAACGTTACGTAGTTTTGTCTTTTTTTTGGTTCCTAAATTTTTCTGCATTGTTCACATTCATTAAAAAGCATCGTTATCATAAAGTTAGTTTTTCTAATAAATTTTGTGCTTAAAAAATTCCATTTTTCATCTCATCTCATTTTTATTGACAATAATGTTTTTGAACATTGAAAAAGTTTTTCTCCTGGAAACTTTTAATTCAATGTTTGTTTTTTTTTTGAAAATCTCATTATAAATAACTACTTTGATATAGTTTCTGACACATTCTTTGTTTATTTTAAGAAAAAGTAGAATTTTTCTTAAAAGAAAAATGTATAAAATCTTTAAAAAAAAATTATGTTAGTTCATTGACGAGGACACGTGAATTGTATAAAAAAAGTAATTTTTATGAAGCGGTCGATATCTAAATTTATATAAAATAATCGATATATCGTTGATCGATTTTTGGATGTGAAACAGATTTATGCAAAGACGTTAGTATAATTATTGTTTTGTTAGAGAAATCGAGCTTGAAATCTGAATGACAAGTTGATGGATTTTTAAATTACAAAAATTACGTAAACTTTACTATTCACTGCGTTCTGTTGACAATAAATTTTTAACAAATATACTGTAATCATGTTCAGTTTTTAACGGAATTTTTTTTTTATTTATAGTTATTTTTTAAGAGTTTTGAATGGAAATATAATTTTATCCGTGCATTAATTTTTGTTGCAGAAAAGTAAAATACTGTAATTATGTTGTGCATGATTAGGATCGGTTTACTCTACCTGTCCTGCTGTGTTATGCATTACTCATTAGTAGCCTACTGTTTGCCGTTGGTGTAAGATAATGAGAGGGTTAAATTAATTTGTTCAACGCAAAGATTGACTTATCTTTTTCTAGCATTTTGTAAGTAAAATTGAAAATGTATTGGAAAT
>JAQGAY010000654.1:0-22438 GCA_034698085.1 Polydesmus angustus | reverse complement strand
TAAGCGTTAATCTTTCCATACATGATTGTACCATTGAGCTCCAATTTCCTTAAATTTTTTGAAATTTGAAATTTTTGTTATGAAATTTTTAATTAAACATTTATTTTTTTTATTTTTTGTGCATTTAAAGGAAATTAAAGTAAAAATTTTTTTTATTTATTTTTTCATTGCAATTTGTCAAAATTTAGAATCTAAAATGATAATAGAAATAAATAACAAGCTATAATTTCCTTAAACTGTTCAATTTGTTTCAATCACCTTTATTATTAATAATTGCAAGCCGCACTTCAAAAATCAAGCTATTTCGGACTACTGTACTTTTTGACATCTACTGTATCTAGTAGGCTAACTCCAACATTAAAATACAGTAGATTTTTCTATAAATTTTTTTTTTTTCAGGTTATCAGGAGAAGATATTAAAATACATAATGTCGCATGTTCTTGTGTTTTCATACTTCAAAAGAAAAAGAGAAAACCACGGATAATTCGTAAAGCGGATAAGTTTGTAATTGGCATTTAATAATTAAAGACGCAAGAACACAAATTTAATATGAATAAATCGCCCGCGGATAATCGATAAATCACTGTATTGCAAATCTTTTTAATTGATTGTAATATTGTCAACAAAAAAATATTCAATTTTGACACTAGTGGGCAACATTCTGTCATTTATAAGGCTCCATGCCGCCTCAACCAGTTCGTGTGAACAACAAAATTGTGATTGTAAACATTTTATGTGAACCGGTGGAAATAAAAATTAAATTCAATATGCAAAACATGCAATAATTACATTATGTAGACAATGGCAGTAAAGTCGTGAACACTTTGTCGTGCATCCTGTGCGAATGATAAAGTGGTTTGAAGGCCAGCCAAACAAAAAATAAACTTAATAATTATTATTACAGCTACACTATCAGGTTATCCTCGCAATGCATACGCAGCCATTGCGACAGGTGCAATAATTTAATCGTTTCGTTCGCCAACGTACGGTACAAAATTAATAATATTATCGTCAGCCGTGACTATAATTAATTACATCATTACTAAAGTATGTATTAACAAGTGATTTATACGAGATAATAGTGGTTTTGCGGTTTAGCTTTTTCTGTGGTTCTTATTCTTAAGTCTAATGCTTATGGTATTTGAGAACAGACTTTGGAACTTATTTTTGTACAGATATAAAAATGAAGAAATAAATTTCTAAGTCCACACTCGGATGCCATTAGAATTAGACTTAAGCATAAGACCGCGGGAAAAAACTTAACCACAAAATCCTTATTAAAGCAATATTGTTGTACTTGTATCGTTGTAAATTTCTACAGTTGACAGTAAAAATGTCGTACGACAAACCTTTCGTTGAGTTTTATAATGGAATGCACATGCCTATTGTGGGGCTTGGGACCTTTACGGTAGGCTGCGAATTCTCGATTTAACGGTTAAATTTGACATAATTATGTCCATTAAACAGGGCAAACCGGAAGAGATGAAAATAACGATCCGAGCTGCTCTAGAAGCCGGGTACCGCCACATCGACACCGCATTTGCTTATCAAAACGAAAAAGCAATTGGGGACATTTTAAAAGAAATATTCGCCGAAGGGAAAATCAAAAGAGAGGAAGTATTCATCGTCACCAAGGTAATTAATTAGATTATTTAAATTAGAACCGCTTAAAAAATGCATGTAATGACGTTTTTGGGAAGCAATGCATAGGCCTACACGTAGAGCCTATGCACTCGTAATTAAAAACTTAAAATTGTAAATAAAACTCAAATTTTTTCGAAATTATTGCTTACTAAATGCTCATCAAACAGCGACGTAGCCTACTCAAAAATAATATTAGGTTAATAAATTTATTAAACAAATTGTAGTTGCCTCATAATGGAATGCGAGCGGGTGACGTTAAACACTTTTTGGATTTGTCATTAAAAAACCTACAATTGGATTACGTGGACTTGTACTTGGTCCACACTTGTATCGGGTATCAAAACGTTGGAGATAATGACACGTTCCCTAGAGATAAAGATGGAAATTACTTGCTAGACTACACCACGGATTTGGTGGCCATTTGGAAGGTATATTACAGTATAAACTCCAATTATTAACTGAAAACGTATGAAACCAATTTACAATGCCAGGCTATGGAAGAAATGGTGGATTTGGGCTGGGCTAAGAGCATCGGTGTCTCAAAGTGGTCTATTGGACAACTTCAACGTATTTTGGACATTTGCCAAATTAAACCCGCCAACAATCAAGTGGAATGCCACGCTTACTTTCAACAAAACCCATTGGTAGACTATTGCAAAGCCAACGGAATCACCGTGTGCGCCTACGCACCAATTGGCTCACCCGGATTGCCAGCATTTTATGAGAAGAACAGAGGAGTCAAGTAGAAAAACAGTTAAAAATTCTGGTTATATTTTGCAAATTAAAATTGAATGTTTAGAATTGAAATTCCACATCTTCTGAGCGACCCTGTGATTGGGAAGATTGCCCAAAAACACAACAAGCAATCCGCCCATGTAAATACATTACACTTTTTAATGCACTCGTACTTCAATTCATTAATTACTTTACTTTTAATGTTGTTAAGGTTTTATTGAGATTTCTAATGCAAAGAGGAATCGTGGTCATTCCAAAAAGTAGTAATCCGGATCGAATTAAATCCAATTTTAAGGTACAAATAAAAATATTTCATTGCCATCTAATTTATTTTACCTCGCTTTAAGTAACCTCTACTAAACAAAATGTACTCGAACTAGATTTCACTAAGCACTTTTCTAGAACAAGATCATTGGATTTTTGATTTTTTTTAAAAAAATTAAAATTGTGTAACCATTGCATCGCAATGTTCAATGGCAATGACATTTTATAGATTTAAGTACGAAAAATAGTATACTGTATTTATTTAATAAATAATGGGTTTGTTTGTTTCTTCTTCAGCTGTTTGATTTTAAGTTGGATGCTTCGGACATGGACATCATCGCTAAGCTTAACACGAACCAACGAATATTTAAAATGAACCACATAAAAGGGTAAAATAAACCGCGGAACACCTTCATCTCGCTTTGAATCTTAGATACGTTTTCAAAAATCACATACTGTACCAAAAATTCGTGTTGCACTATCACATACTGTACCATTAAGAAAGAATAATTAAAAACTATACGTAGAACAAATATTTGTCATAAATAAATAGGAATTAGCTTGATTAGTTAAATTTTAATTTTTTAAAAATATTTATGGTATATTCAAATGAAAAGTTTTTAAACAACAATAACATTTCCTGTAAACTGTAAGGGTGATGTGGACTATTGAAAGATTTACTAGCAGAAATAGGAGGTTTCAGGGTGGGTTTTAATAGGAGTAATTAATTGGAGATTCAATTGCAAAAAGATTCAAAGCGAGGTGTAGGTATAATTCAATAATGTTAAACCATTTGATTAAATTAAATCGAGTAAAAAAAAAACGATTCGAAAATCGGGTTTTTTACTCTTATTTTTTCATCGATACGTTTAATCATTTTTAATTTTGCAGAGTTGAAAAACATCCAGAATTCACCGGGTAATAGGCATATATTTAGAAAAATCAAGTTTGAATTTTCTGTTGAAATAGGAATTTAATCGTTTCGAAATGAACATTTCAGCGCAGTTTATCAAAATTTATAATCTAAAATGATAATAGAAATAAATAAAAAGTTATAATTTCCTTAAACTGTTCCATTTGTTTCAACCACCTTTATTATTAAACTTAATTTAACTCGTAATGGCAAGTCGTACTTCAAAAATCAGGCTATTTCGGCATATTGTAGTCTACTTTTGGGCATCTACTGCCTGCGTAAAAATTTCAATTACAGTAATGATTTTAAAAATCATCTACTGTATCTGGTAGGCAAAGTGGCACATTAAAATAAGCAGTAAGCTTGGTTTTTTATAGATTTTTTTATTGAGGTTATCAGTAGAAAACAAGGTCAAAATGTTGGCAAAGAAAATTTTCAACGGCATTCACAAATATTAGGAAACGCTTATTGTTTAAGTTTTAAATACCAGGTGATCGAAATGTTATTATCCAGTTTCTACCTGGGATTTAAATACAGTACTTGTAAAATAGCAAAATCAAAACCTTAAAGCTGAGTTAAAAAAATAAAAAGAAATTTCGTTAATTAAAAAAAACTATAAAAAAAATAATCAAAATTCAAAAAATGATATTTCCCATAAATAAAAGTTCCTATAATAAACTTTTCGATAGAATAATAAAAAAATGTATAGGCCTACTTTTAATAAATTGTTCCAAAAATAAAATAAAAAATCATTTATGGTTTTTCGATGGACAAACTTTTACGGTTCGCTACCGATAGCCTCTTAGCGTGGTAGTCAAACTTTTTTCAATTAAAGTCAACCAAAATGCAATTTCAAATATTAAACTTAATTTAAACTAAACGAAAACTTTATTCTGTTAATAGAGAATTTAAGGTTCAACTTTTTTGCTCGTTCTTAATCTTATGCATAACTACATTTCTACATTAATTCACTACATTAATGCGAGCGGGTGACGTTAAACACTTTTTGGATTTGTCATTAAAAAACCTACAATTGGATTACGTGGACTTGTACTTGGTCCACACTTGTATCGGGTTTCAAAACATTGGGGATAATGACACTTTCCCTAAGGACAAAGATGGAAATTATTTGCTGGACTACACCACGGATTTGGTTGCCATTTGGAAGGTACGAGTATTATTATAAGCTCTAATTATTAACTGAAAACGTATGAAACCAATTTACAATGCCAGGCAATGGAAGAAATGGTGGGTTTGGGCTGGACCAAGAGCATCGGTGTTTCTAACTGGTCCACTGGTCAACTTCAACGCATTTTGGACATTTGTAAAATTAAACCTGCCAACATTCAAGTGGAATGCCACGCTTACTATCAACAAAACCCATTGGTGGACTATTGCAAAGCCAACACAATCACCGTGTGCGCCTATGGACCAATTGGCTCACCTGGATTGCCGGCATTTTATGAGAAGAACAGAGGAGTCAAATAGAAAAACAGTTAAAAATAATTCTGTTTATATTTTGTAAATTAAAATTGAATGTTTAGAATTGAAATTCCACATCTTTTGAGCGACCCTGTGATTGGGAAGATTGCCCAAAAACACAACAAGCAACCCACCCATGTAAATAAATTACTCTTTTTAATGCACTCGTATTTCAATGCATTAATGTTTTTAAGGTTCTATTGCGATTTCTAATGCAAAGAGGAATCGTGGTCATTCCAAAAAGCATTAATCCGGATCGAATTAAATCCAATTTTAAGGTACAGTTACAAATATTTCCTTGCCATCTTCTTTGTTTTCAGTGACATCTATGGTACTAAACAAGATGTACCCGAACACGATTTCACTAAATCCCTTTTTAGAACAAGATCACAGGATTATTACTTTAAATTTTTTTTTTAATAAAAGTGCAACCATTGCACCGCCATATTCAATGGCAATAAAATTTTATATTTTTAAGTATAAAAAATTATAATTATAATTATTTTTATTTAATAAATAATGTGTTTGTTTGTCTCTTCCTCAGCTGTTTGATTTTAAGTTGGATGCTTCGGACTTGGACGCTATCACTAAGCTTAACACCGACCAACGAATATTTAAAATGAACACCATAAAAGGGTATAATAAACCACGAAACAATATTCTTAGAATCTTAGAAAAGCTTCCAAAAATAAAAATTTCAAACCAAAAAAAAAAAAAAAAAGCCTAAGGTTTCCCTTAGAAATCCAGGCGTGCTCCAGGTGTAAATCAATTTCAATAATGTTATATCGTTTGGCTTAACTAAATGTTCATCAGAACGTTTAATCATGTTGTATAATTTAATTTTGCTCTCTAATGTTGCAGAGTTGAAAAACATCCGGAATCTACCGCATTTCAATATGACCCGGACTCGCATTAAAATTGTTGATTTTTACGGTTGGAATTATTTTAAAAAATCAGCAATGAATTTCTTATGAAATAAGAACTTTGTCACTTATGTTATTTTCAGTTACATGTAGCACATTTTTAAGCGTAGGCTATTTATTGAAAATACATACAGTATTTGTATTTTATTAGATTTTGTTAAAATGGACAAATAATCTTAAACAATAGTAAATAAAACGCTTCAATTTCAATAAAATATTGTACAGTAATTGGTATTTTTAAAATTACTTTTTTGGAGATACGCGAAATTGTGCGAGATACGCGGCTATGCGTCGCCTAAGAGTGCTGACAGCAGTACCGGTAATATTTACAAAAAATCTCTCATAATTTACTTTACATGTAGCCCACTGTAATACGGTACATTTTAAAAAAAATAATAATTCAACTTTGCACAACTTACTACAATCAAAAGCGGCGAAATGCTTGGGGACCTTAATTCTTCCTCTTTGATCCATCCACTGCTCCCAGGAATAAATAATCCGCAACCAACATCACTTGTTTCCAAGATTCACAATAATCACATACTAGTACGCGAAGATGATGCATGGAATGGACTGGCGCACAATTTTTACTTAGTTTAAGGACATTTTAAAATAAATTTAAAATTTTCTCAAAATTCACGATTATGATGATAAAAACGTGGGTCGATCGCTTGACTTGTCCCAGAGCGGAAGTGATATCGAGCAATGTTGCACCGCCTACTACCGGTAGTCACCACTCAGCAGTGTTGCCAACTAAATTATTATTTTAATGATGATTACAGTATTCAATAAGCGACTTGTATACAAAATTCTTATTAATTATTTTACGGTGAGTAGATTAAAATAAAAAATCGAAAATAACAGTTTTCAATGAAAAGTTTTTGTTTTTTTTAATCGACAACATGAGAATCATTTACAAATATATATACTATGAGGATTTTGCGTGGAGAAAAATCCCTAGAAATATTGTATCATACACGTATATAACTTTGTACAAATAATTGAGAAAAAAAAATTTCACAATTTTCAATTGTTGTTTTTTTTTTATAACTATAAAGCACTCTTTCATTCACATAAAACACAATTTGTGAGGTTTAATTTTTTATCAACAGAACATATAGCGTATTTTTTTTAATATATTTATAATATTTATAATAATTATATTGTTAAGTTTTATACAGTATAATATATTTACCCGTAATTATAATATAAAATCAATATCACCTGCACACAGCACTTCTGAAAAAAGCTCTGTAAAATTTTTCTTCTACCGAGAATTAGATTTTTGATTCACAACTAAGAAAGTTTTTTGTTTCGGTTTCATAATAATTAATTGTAATTAAAAAAAAAAAAAAGCTTTAACCAGCGCCATAAAAAAAAGACTAGGTCGGAATCTAAAAACCACGGAACTGAAAACACACCGAGTTCCTAAAAACGAGAGAGAGATTTAAAAGAGATCTGTTCTTTACAATTTGAACTGACCAATCATCACACACCAAACACTCAAATAATTGGTTGACTTTTAGTATTTGTTCTAATAGAACTATGACAACATCTCGTAACTATTTAGTTTTCTTTTTTTTTAGAACCATTTTTTATTTCCGCGTTTTAATAAAAAATGAATTTCATTTAGTATATAGTTTTTTTTTTAACCGTGTATCTTCTCTCCATCTATTTCAGATAAGATATCTTTCGTTCCAGAGTTTTAAAAATGATTTGCAGATAGTAATAGTAGTAGTAGTAGTTAGGGGTTAGTTAGCACTTGTAACTAATAAATTATCATGACCGATCGAGAATTATTAAGGCAACACGTGAAGAAGAAAACCACTTTCTAATCATTCGATATGGATGCAGGTTCCCAGTTCGATGTATGAATAATGCAGGTTCCAAACTCGACGAATCAATAATGCCAAGTTCCCATTTTGACGGATCAAGCAAGGTTTCAAATTCCATGGATTAATGCAAGATTTCAAGTTCCATAGATGAACAATGCTGGTTTCATGTTCGATGGATGAATAAAGTAGAGTTCCAGATTCGAAAATATTAAATTAATTTCTAATATTTTTCTGAGGTTTGCAGGCGGTGGTTGAGATGGATACCCTTTCGATATCTAGAATGTCACGTAGATTGCTGTTCCAATGCACCAGTTCCACTAAAGCCACGGAGGAAGGACAATTGGCTTGGAGAGCTGCGTTACTATCCACCATTATCTGCGTACACTTTGCCTGATTTAAGAACTCCTGCCTGGCCATTCGTTCCACTATCACGTCCGGATAACAAGCCACGAAGGCTCCTCGATTCATACCGGTCTGGTTTAAAACATCGTGAAGGAGACAAAAATTAAGAGTTCTAAAAAATAACAAAAGTCTTTCATTAATAATTCGTAAATACATTTTTATATAAAAATGTTTTAAAATAGAATAAAAAATAAGCGCAAGGTAAAATAATACTGTATTAACCTTGAGGTTATTTTTCCATAACTTAATATGTACAATAATTAAAAAATAAGAATTGGAATGGGAGAAAAAAATGATTCACGAACAAAATATTAATTATCTAATGTGTGGTAAAGCTATACGGGGAGAATTTACACTTAACGAACACATTAATACGAAATTCACTTATTATTTCATAAAAGTGCGTTCAACTATTAGTTCATTTTTCTAACTGCACTATACCTGTACCAGATAAAACTAATTAAAATAATATTCAAATTTGAAAAAATTTCCTTCAAAAATAAATGAACAGCTGTCCGTTGTTATACGCGGTTTTGCGTTTAACGATCAAGTTTGAGCAAATTCTCCAGTTTTTTAAGCAAAAAAAACCACATATAACGCGGGATAGCTGTAAATAACATAGCATACAAAAAGCTAAAATTCACTAACTGCGGGTTGTTTTATTTCCAATATAAAAACCGTTTTCATGTGCATATTAATGCATATTTATGTGCATATTAAGACAGATAAAACGTAATAAGTTAGTGAATTTTACCTTCGGAAGCGACGTTGAAAAAGCTATTTCTAGGGCCTTATTTAAGGTGTCTATGCTGGGTGTGTTTCTAGAGGGATTGGAGGGGGTGGGTGGGGGTTGTTACCATCACGTACCCCGAGCCATTTCGGCGCGTCGTCGGCACGTGGTATGTTGGGATGTGGGGCTTGTCGCTCACCTCAAAAATTAAGGCAGCGTCATCGTCCACATCACAATCATCCCCGTTGTTGCTGCGATTATGACCTAATGATTGCTCGTTGTCTGACGGTAAATCATCTAATGGATCGTATCCAGACGGTTTCACATCTACAAAACCACAAACAAAAAACATTAAAAAACTTATTCCCGAAAATAAAAATCACATTCTAAAACTGACCGAAACAGCGTGTGGAACCTCGAAATTGCCAAGGGAGAATAGGAGTAACGTATTCACCACTCACGTCGGCTAAAAAACCTGTTCAAAAGATCATTTTATTAAATAAAGAAATATAAAAAGCAGCACCAAATGATTTGGTTCAGTTTACAGAGATAAACAAATAATAGAGACGAGTGAAAATACCTTTGAAGAACTCGATCATGGCGGGAGATTTGGCCAGCTTGACGGGCGTTTGTCCGGCATAAGTGGCGATCAGAGGATCAGCTCCGTAAGACAATAATAGTCGAACCACCTCTAAATAGTCGTTTTCCACAGCGTCGTGTATAGGCCGAACTCCGCCAGTAGCCGCCGAGTTCACATCGGCTCCATACTGCAACAGCATACGAGCCGCGTCGATGTGTCCTCGAGAGCAACACTCGTGCAACGGGGAATAACCGGCGTTATCTTTGGCGTCCATCGTTGAATTTTGAGTCTCCAAGTAATATTTTAAGTGTTCCTATTGAAAAAAAAATCACTTAAAATTAAGATTCTAAAACCCAGTTTAAAAAGACTTTACCAATTGGCCCAGTCGAGCGGATCGATGCAACATGGTCTCTCCCAAAGCTTTGTTATACATCACTCTCTTACTGTTATTATCATTTCGATGATTCCCAGTCTTCTCTCCATTCGCAGTCCCTTGATTGGATTTATTTAGAATGTGAGTCCTCTGTTTAAAAAACCAGAAAAAATTAATTAAAAATGACCAATAAAAATTATCATTTAAAATTAATTATCGGTAATATAAAAGATATAACATAATATGTAATTGAATTTTTTTAAAAATAAGTAAATCAAATACATTAAACAAGCAATTTTATCCCTTTAAATGGTAGATTTGAGGTGATAACATAAGATATCACTTATCCAGGTTTATATTTTAAAACAAATAAAAATCCATTTTAATAATCAAAGAGCCGGAATTTAAGCCTAGATTTTTCATTAAGAAAAAAAAAAATATGCTCTCAAATTTTAATTTATTACTCAACGTTATCAAGAAAACATAATTAATTAATTTTGTTAAGAAAATGAACGTTCAGCGTAAATTAAACCTAGATCGTGAAGATCGCAATAACAAAGTTCGCCAATACCAAGGATCACCAAACCACATTAGTTAGGCTTGGTTAATTTGGATTGCGATTGATTAGATAAATCAGAATTTTACAGATTATGAAGTTTCGCATAGAACCAAAATTAAATACAAAAAAAAAATGTAGCAAAAATTGTAACTTACGTCGTGATTGGTGTTTGTAGGCGTGACACGTTTTTTCGCCGCATCTTTATTTGCCGTTTTGCGCCCACTGCCAGCGTCACTTTCATAATCCTCGTCATTATCGTCATCATCATAATCGTCATCTTCTTCATCATCATCGTCATCCTCCTCTTCCTCATCTTCCCTTTCGTCATCGCCATCGTCAGCCGCCTCGTCAACTTCCGCTTTCTTCACTTTCCCGGAAGTCACCACGCTGCACTTGGCGGCCTCCACCGCGGCTACGGCGTTGACGATGGTTGCAGCGGTGTTGATAACCAGCGTGGCTTTGGGTTTGGCGTCGATAGTGGTGATGGAAGTGACGGTGGTGACGGGAGGTGAGGGGCGCGTGGAAGGGGACGATGAGGAGGCCAAAGTGTCCTTGAGAGGGGCGTTGGTCAAAGGATTGTTACCTTTGGTGAACCTCAAACGATTGAACTCTTCCGCCTGTTGCAATCGTAGTTTCTGGTCCTCGTAGTAACGCCTCAACATGGCGGCCGTAGCGTTCATCGCCGGACTAAACTCATTTCCGTTGGTAACGGAAGTGGTGGTGGTGGCCGCGTTGGAGGAAGTAGGATTAACCGATGGCACGACGCTGCTTTTGTACACCGCCGTTGGCCCGCTTTCGCCGCCCGTTTTCGTTAACATTATTCTCACTGCCGGTGTCACTTTCTCTTCCGTTTCCGGAGCTGGAGACGACTGCGCCGTAGTTTTCAAATTGACCTCCTTTGACACGGTCACAGTGTTATTATTATTAGCGGCGGGAATTTTGACACTTAATTTTAAAATGGAATTTTTATCGTCGTTGACCTGCTGCGTTACGACTTCCGGTTGACAGCTAGTGAACTTGGCGGTGGTAGTAGTGGTGGTGGTGGTGACGATGGACGCCGTGTGCACCGCCGTGCTCGAAGGTTCAATGTCCGGTGACTCCGGCTGTGACGCCACCTGATGATGCTTCAATTCCACGATCTTATAACGATTGACACTAGGGGGCGACCTTTGACCTCCTTCTTGTTTCACGCCGCCGTTCGAATGTCGCCTCGGCTCATCCAACTTCCGTTTCACCGATTTCATCACCAGATTTGCGCTGATCTAAAATTAATAAAAATAAATTTAAAAATATTATTGATGTTAATAAGACAATTAATAGGACTATACACAATCAAAAACAGCCATGGTTTTCCGCAATCAGGTCTAAATTAATAATAGGGCCATTTGGTACAAGTAAGGTACAGTACTGTTACTAATTCATTTTTTTTTTTCGTTTATTTTTAGATTACGAAAATATTATTAATATTTCGCCACATTAAAATTTCTGTTACAGTATACATGTATTGAAATGTCGATTAACGGTACTGAGAATATCAGTGTGCTAAAAAATTCTATAAAAAGTACAAAAATGTCAACGTTGTCGAAATTTCGTGAAACAAAAATATCGAAATACCGTACTAAAAATAAGCTGAGTTAGTAATTTAAATAATTGGTCATGCAGTATTAAAAATTTTGTTTTACAATAAAATTAAAATTATTGTACCGTGTGTCCTTAAAACTACGAAGCTTTTAAAAAGCGAATAAGCAAGTCAAATTTTAATGAAAATGAAATAATTTTTTTAATATTTACATACAACAACACCTCCGATTTATTGATACAAAACAATTTTTAGAATGTGATCTCTACAACTGAGTCGGCACGTAGTAATGCGCTCAAGGAAATTTGCATTAATCCTACGGTAGATGCCGGCACGTGCCGAGATGCAGTCGGCAGGTGTAGGTTGCAAGTCCGCAAAAGCCTTAGCCGTCAAAGTGAGCACCTGAGCACGTTTACCGGTGCCGACTCAGTTGGAGAGGTCACATTCAAAAAATTGTTTTTTTATCATTAAATCGGAGGTGTTGTTGTATGTAAATATAAAAAAATTAATTCATTTTCATTAAAATTTGATTTGTTTATTCGCTTTTTAAAAGCTTCGTAGTTTAAAGAACACACGTTATTAAATGACTTAAGTATTAAACATTTAACTTGACTAATTTTTTAGCACGACGAAAAATTTCTTTTTGCGCTAATTTTAAATGAAAAATGTTAAATTAAAAAAAAAAAAACCATGGCGAATATTTTTTTTAATGAAATTTAAAATTTACCTGATGTTCATCCTTCATGGAGATGACAATGACGTCCTTTTTCTTTAACTTTTTGGCGGGACTCGAGGTGAGAGACGAAGGTTCGGAAGCAGACACTCGTTTCCAGCACGTCTTTTCCTGATCGACACTGGTGGCGGCTTTCAAAACTAAAGGAGAGACCACGTTTTCTGCCCGGACGTTGACGTTGGGCGATTCGGTCAAGCGAATCATCCGCTTCGAACTCTCTTCTTCGCACACTTCCTTTTTACTGTTCACCGTAGCCGGACTAGCTTCCGCCGGCGAGTGCGTGGCGGAAGTGACGTTGGGAGTTTCGGTCACGTCCATCGGAGTGACGGCCAACACTACCGGCACTTGTCTCACATTGTCCGAAGCGTAATTGGCTTCCCATACCCTGTTTAAAAGCGTAGTAGCATTAGTCGTTTTCTTCTTCTCCGTCGTCACTTCCGGTGCGTGGTGAGGAGACGCTTCCTTAGGTGTAGTAGTAGTGAGAACGGGAGTAGGAATCCACACAACTTCCTGTTCCTCTTTTTTCACCACTGCAATTTCACTTCCGTTATTCATTAATCTCGCCACTTTAGGCGGCGAACACCTATCCTCGTTCACTTCCGGTTTTCGAACATGCGGCCTCTTGGGTGCCACTGCTACTGCTGGTGGTGACGGCGGTGTGCTGACGTCACTGGTTGACCGCGCCATAGGGTAGACCGCGGTGAAAGCCGTGGGTCGGTTGACGGCGGGTGAAGGAGGTGGTGGCGGCACGGATGCCGAGTTGATGTGGGGCGACGGCGTTTTGGCCGGTCCCTGATAAACTCCCTGCGGCGGCGACGGTGGGATGCGTACCACCGGCGCGAACACCTTGTTACTCATACCTTTCATCGAGTTATTTTCATTGGTTGTTGAAGCTCGGGAAGCCGCCGTGTTCATCTTTTCCGACTGATTGGAATGTAAATGAGGTATCCAGCGGCCTCCTTCCGGTGGCGATGGCTGCTTAATGGAGACGGAAGGCGAAGGAGAAGACGGCAGCACGCGAGATTTCGCTTCTTCTTTCACCGCTTCAACCTTCTTACTCTCCGTCGCATGTTTCGACGAGGCGTCGCTATTCCTCTCGTGCTTACTGTGATGGTGGTGGTGGTGATTATGATGATGGTGGTGCTTGGAGGACTTTGGTTTAGGATGCGGCTGCTCGCCGGAAGTGGTCTGCGAGTGTCCGCTAAAAGTGGGGAGGTTGGGAATCACCACGGGAACGGCCGTGGAAGGTGGGAAAAGCGCGTCGAAGGCCCCTCTCCCGCCGGCCAGAGCCGGGATGACGCCGGGGTAACAGCACAAACAGGACAAGGGATAGGATTTGGCCATGGAAACGTTGCAGCAGGCACAATTGGGGTCTTTCGACAGTCGATTGGGGTGGTTGTGGTGGTGATGAGCGTCGTGAAAAGCATTCCCGCCGTTGCCGTGCGACTGCGACAGGTGATAGGGTGCCAACGGAAGCGAAAACGAGGGATGAAAAAATGGTTGCTCACTCACCGTCACCGGAAACGGCGTTTTAATGGCCGCCGAAGACGAAGTAGTCGAAGGAGCGGCGGAGGAGGAAGTGGTGGATGACGTCATGGTAGTTTTGCTGCTGGAAGACGTTGACGGAAGCGAGACTGAAGTCATGCGCAGTTCGAGCAAACCCTGCAAAGCGCCGGAAGCCACCGATTGGCTGATGGAGGTGTTGGTGGAGGCGGTGGACGCCACCGACATCATCTTCGACATGTGGCGCTCATAAAGTGCCGTAGCATAAGCGTGAAAAGCGCTGGCGGCTGCGTGGTTCGATTCCCCACTTCCGGTATGCGCTCCTCCACTAGCCGCTAACCGGCAGCGACGAGGGTCCAAGCAAAATCCGTTTAAACCACCGCACACGGCGGCGTGAGGAGTGACAAACGCACTTCCGGCTCCTCCTGCTCCATCGGATTTCGTTGAAGTGGGAGTGCGGCTGAAGCCAGGAGTGACGGAGGAAGAAGAGGAGGACGTGGTGGGCGTGGCCGAAGCCAAAGGCCGGATGAGGGGCGGCGGGGGCGGGGCCAAGTGATGCGCGGACGAAAACAGAGATTGCGGATGTAGAAACGAGTCCCGTAAACGCGCATTGGCGGAAGCGGAAGTGAGTTCTAAAGGCGAGAAAGGATACTTTTTGCCGGCGAGCACAGCCGCCACCTGAAGAGCGTTGCTGCGGGCCATCTCGATCCTCTGTTGGAGGAGAACTAGATCGTCGTCCGCCGTAGAGTCCGGTGTCTGGCGGATGGTCTTCAACGATAGGTCCAGGGGAATTTCGCGCTCTCCGCGACCCCCCACCAGGCTTCCTCCTTCGTGCAGGGCGGAGGCGTGCAGCATGAGGGGAGTGAGGCCGGAAGGTGGCGCTAACTCGGAGGAAGGCCTTTGGTCGGACAGAGGACCTCCGCGCACTGACGTCAGCGGGGGGAAATAGAAACGCGATTGTTCCAAGAGAGAAGGGTAGGAGCGGATGAAATCCATCTTGTCACTCCGAATGACGTCACTTAGGGTAATGCGAGATGACGGAAACTAATTTTGGATTGCAGACAACCACACGAGATTCCATCTGTAAAGAAAAGAAAAAAAATTGTTGTAGTCAAATTGAAAGAAAAAATTAATTACAACGAAATAAATATTTTTAAAAAAATCGAAAAATAAGATGAAATAACTAGTACAGTATAGAATTGGTAATAAAAGCACAAAAAATAAATAATCATATAAAAATAAATTTTAAGAAAAAATACCGTACGATAAAATAACAAAAACATAAATAAATAAAAATTATAAAATCAAATTAAATTCGAACAAATAATCGAAGAATGAGAGGAAAAAATATCGGTTAATTTAAAAAAAAAATCGGGAATTATTTACAGTATTTGATTGAACAAAATCAAAAAATAAGATGAAACAACAAGTACAATACAGTATTGGCAATAAAAGAACAAAAAAAAAAAATAATCAAATAAAAAATAAACTGTAAAGAAAAATAGCGTACGTTAAAAATACAAAAACAAACAAATCAAAATAATAAAATCAAATTAAATTCGAAAAAATAATCGAAGAATGAGATGAAAAAATATCGGTTAATTAAAAAAATCGGTAATTATTTATTTGATAAAAAAAAATCGAAAAATAAGATGAAACAATAAGTACAATACAGTACATTACAGTATTGGTAATAAAAGCACCAAAAAAAATTAATGATAAAAAAAAAAAAATTTAAGAAAAATAACGTACGTTAAAATTACAAAAACAAACAAATCAAAATAATAAAATCAAACTAAATTCGAAAAAATAATCGAAAAATGAAATAAAAAAATATCGGTTAATTAAAAAAATCGGTAATTATTTACAGTGCCGTACTGTATTTGATTAAAAAAATCGAAAAAATAAGATGAAACAACAAGTACAGTACAGCATTGGTAATAAAAGCACCAAAAAAATGATCATATAAAAATAAATTTTAAGAAAAAATACCGTACGATAAAATAACAAAAACATAAACAAATAAAACAAATTTACTTCGAAAAAATAATCGAAAAATGGTATGAAAAAATACCGGTTAATTAAAAAAAAATTATTTGCTTAATATAAACCGAATGATTTAAAATCCCAAAAAAAAAACAATAAAATTTTCAAAAAATAAGCAAAATTAAAAAAAAAAAAAACCCCAAAGAACCGATTAATATTTAAAACGGTAAAATCCTTATAAGCGCAGACTGCGTTAATGAGCGTCCCTCGTCACCCAATTAGCATAACGACGAGGTGTTTATGAAAAATATTGTGAGCGCAGGTAACATTCCTTTCTCTCTTTTGGCGGTGAGAAATGAATAGACGAAGACGATTAATAAAAGGAGGTGGCCATGATAAAGAGTGAGTGAAGGAGAAGGGAGGGAGTGATAGGGAGAGATGGACAAACGGCCGTCATTTTTATTATACTCCAACGTAAGTCTCAATTTATCATTCCCCTCTCTCCCTCTCCCACGCAACTCCCCCGACGGCCATTTCCACCCACTCCATTTATAACCCACCCCCTTCTCTTCAACTCTTTCGCCATATCAGCACGTGTCGCGAGCAACCGCACAATCGATTATTCCGATCGATCGATACAAAAACTATCGCCAACGCACCTATCACCTTCCAGGCCCCTCCATCATCACACCCACACGGAAAAATGTGTCGAGCCTTCAGGTGACTTACATGCTAATTTCGTCGCCGGAACAAGTTTTAACGCGGGAAAAAAAATATTCTTTTCCTTAAGCAACAAAAAAAAAAAAATGACATTGGCAGCCACGCGCACGCGCAATACCCCTTTCCATCAAAATCACATTTTCCGAGCTGTTATTATTTTTATAGAATTTTAGAGAAGATTATTTGGTTTTCATCGAAAGAAGAAAAAGAAAAAAAAAAAAATATGGAAAACGAAAAAAAAAAAATACATATTTTTGACGCATGCGTACTAAAAAAGATAAATTTTAAGAACGCCGCGTTTTTTTTTTATTTTTATTTCTTATACTTTAATCTCTGCCAACTTCTATAATAATTTCTCTCACCTTCAACAAACCCGTCACCGATTTTTTTTTCTCCCGCCAAAATAAATATTAAAAAAAAAATATATATATATTTTTTTTTTCTTCTCGGTAGAAAGCGGCGGTGTCATCTTCGCCAACGCCCTCTCTATCCCGACCACGCCTCTCTTTCAGGTCGGTGAAAAAATCCGCGCACAATTAAACGAGAAAACGCGGAGATAAAAATCCATAAGAAAAAAAAAAAAAAAAACGCGGAGAATAAAAATACAGAGGGGAAAAAAAAAAAACGCGGAGATAAAAATACAGGAGAGGAAGAAAAAAAAACGCGGTTCTCATTCACACACATCACCGCGTTCCCCCATCCCCCCTCATCTTCAAGAAGACAGCGCAAAAAAAAAAAAAAAGTTGAAAGAAGAAGAAAACGAGTCTAGGGAATAAATACGTAGCTGGGAGGGGACAGAAAGTGGGTGTGGCGGAGGAAAGGGGAGGAGCTAGAGCGAGATGAAAATGAGGGGAGAGAAAAATAAAAATGGGGAGGAAACACCCTTTTATCAAACAACCACCCACCCACACTTTAAAAAGTGCTTTTCCCCCATCCCACCCCACCCCTCAATCAACCCCTACCACCCCTACGCCTTTTTCTCCCATGAACGCTTCTACCCTCCATCCCTTTTAACCACCACCCTATAGCTGCTAATCAGCTTAAGAGTCGGAGGGAGTTAAGGGGTAGGGGAGCGAGGGAGAGAGAGTGAGGGGAGGGGAAAAACACAATGGAGGTGGTTGGATGGGTGCAGAGAAGATGAGGTAAGAATCGTAAAAAAACGAGCGCCATCTTTCTTTACGTTCTACACCAGGGGTCGGCAACGTGCGGCTCTAGAGCCACATGCGGCGCTTTGGCCACTTGAGTGTGGCTTTTTCGCAAAATATAAAATATTACGGGGAGCCAAAATAATTGTTAAAAAATGTTAAATTGCACTTTTTTCCTAATTACAGTGGAACTCCCAATATTCGTCCGCACCAATATTCGTCAGTTCTGATATTCGTCTTGTTTTTTCTTGCTCAATATTCGTCGCTGATTTAATATTCGTCACACTTTTGACTACATTTTCAGTCAGCTGATCGTCATTTTTAGTGTGAATTTTAAAAATCATAGCAAAAAAAAAAACAAAATTTGAAATTTTTTTTAAAAAACGAGTGCTAATGAATGGTCTGAAGCTGCTGATAAATCATCACAACATCAAAACAAGTAAATGTGGGGTAAAGCTAAAGCAATATTAAGTAATTAATATGCTAATAATAAGCAATTAAAATATTTTTGCAAAAATATCTGGGTTAATTTGTCTTTTCTCAAAGGTAAGGTATACATGCAAAATTTAGTGCTGGGAACGGATTAAACCATTTTTAATGTATTCCTATGGGAAAAATTGATCTGATATTCGTCAGATTCGTTATTCGTCAATTTCTCTGGAACGGATTAATGACGAATATTGGAGTTCCACTGTATTACAATCGGAATCGAACACCGTGAAAATAAAATAAAGTTCAAAATTCAAACGTTGTTTTATAGAATTTCTTTTTCTTAAAACTTCTAAAGTAAAAACCAAATATAGCACTGTTCTGGGAAATCAAACAGTTTACAGTATAAAACTGAGAGTTTCTAAAGAGGCAGTTTATTTTGGTTTATTATACTGTAGTCTATTAATTTGTTTTTGAACCAAAATTAATTAATTCGCTCACAGTCATTGTTAAATCAAATTTATTAATGGCATTATAAAAGTATTTGCGTCGTTTTATATACCGGTACATCAAAATATTTACAATTAAAAAAAAAAAAAAACAATTTTTGACTTTTAAGTTTTCTCTGCTCTAAAAATTAATGTTTATTGTTTTCAAAGGCCATTTCTAGATTTTTTCTACCGCTAAATTTTTTCTACCTGCTATACTGTGAGATCGCTCTAATCAGCTATGCGTTTGCCTGGACTTTTCGCGAAGCTGTCTGCATTTGAAAAAGTTTATGCCGTAAGTTTTGTAATTTCTCAATAATTAAATTAATGGTAAAGTATTACTGCTCATGTAAATTAAGTTAATGATAAAAGTTGATTAAACATAATTAATTTAATCTTAGATTAAGGTTATTAAATAGTCAAACTTTGGTAGTACCTACATGTACTATACTGCAGGTGCACTCCATATAGGAATCGAGCCTATCATAAACTTCCGGGGAATATCTTAAGGTAATTAATTATGCTCATTGACTCTGAATGAAGATTATTATGATTATGTTTTATTCGTTGAAGATCGAAAACTTACGATGCATTTTGTGCTTCAAACTCCGTCGCTCGAACACCTAGTTGGAATGAAAATAGTGACTCATTTGTGGAGTCAAGGCGGCATTTTTACCCAAATATCGCTTTTAAATGGTCACACAGAAAGAAGAGACGCGATGGAAGAGAAAGTAAAGAGCAAAGTTTGGGCTCTTCCATTAGCCGAACCGTGCAAAATTACAACTCCTAACTTTGATCATACCCCTGATGATGGAGATCACCATTTGGTGCAATTATCATTGCGACGGAAATATTAATTTTCAATTCTCAGACAACTTGTCGCCTTAACAAGTGTGTTGGACGATGCACGGAACAATAGATTACACGAAAACGGCAGAGTTAATGGTAAAAGACGAGGGAGTGAACGTTGAAGGGCGCTATGAGATAGCTTGCATCAATTGTTTAGAAGACGAAGCTCGGCAGTTGTTTGCGAATATGTTTGGGAAGCGAATGCAAGAGTATGTTAACAAGGTTAGAAAGTTTAGGAGTATGGAGCACCACCGTTTGATAGTTTTCTTCACTTGCACTCTAATTTCTGATATGGATCACTTGCGCAAGTATTTTCAACCAATGATGCGGTACAGTCACTCTTCATTGAATAAGTGCCTATTCGAAGCGATGCTACGTCGTGGTAATCGAGCGACGATCGAGTATTTGTTTAAAAAACTCAATCATCGAGGAAAAGTGCAAGTTTTAAAAAAATGTGGAGACATAATACCTTAATTGTTCGTCTACTACTTCCAGCAAATTGTATTATTTATCGATGATGAATGAAGAGCAACAGGAACATTTGTTTCGAGAGTGTACAGTAAATGTAGCCTACTCCTATGCTTGTTAATTTGGCCCCTGCAATCTTTATTCGTGGAAGCGGCAGAGTGCGGGTGGCAGCTGATGGAAAATTATGCTCGTACTGGAGTTTTGCCTTGCATTCTTTTTAAAATCTCAAATGGTTTTGGAGATTTTGACTATGTCTACTTGTTTCGGGAGTGTTGGCGGTTGAGTTCGGCTGAATCTAAAAGATTTTATTTTGATTATATTAACATTGTAGTCAACTTAATTCAAACGAAAGTAGAAGAATTTATTAAAATAGTTCTTAACGAAGCGCCTTCGCATAAAGTTTTACCGCTATGTAGGACAAATAGTAAATATATAGGTTAGTGTTGATAGATGATAGCGTGATATCTGACGCCGCGTTGATGGAATGTAAACAAACAGCTGCGTTAAAAAGTTTAAATGATGAACAAGATGTGGAGAAGCGATTGAGGGCCAAATTTGTTAGTCATCTCGTAGACCGTGTAATGGAAAGTCGAAACGAGACATTGAAGATTATAATTGCATTAGAAATTTAGTTTTTGAATAATTTGTAAACTAATCAAGACGTTTTTTATTTTGTTTTAGGGTTTGATGGGCGACTTCGTGTTTAATATTTTTGTTTACCTCGGTCATTATTTATTTGTATGCATTTTGTTTCTTCATGCCTTTTAATTGGCTGCATTAAAACTTAGATTTTGAGTATAAAAATATGTTTTTCTGCAACTTCTACAAAAAGTGTTATACTGTAGATAAAACGAAAATCCGCAGCTATTAAGTACGAAAATTTCTCAATTAAAAATATAATTTTGGATAAAAACGATTCTCGGACATTGCGAGATTCCAAAAATATTGGTATAAACTAAATTGGGGAAAATCTTAAAAAGTATTGTATCATTTACATCAAAACATTTTAATTTAAGAAGACAAAAACATAATTCTCAAATCGGAATCGAATTAATGAATATCCCCAATATGTTTTCAAACACAAATTCTAGAATTTTTCTTATGGAAAACCCATGTTCCACCGCTTCGAAGCACCACTTCACAAAAATAAAGAGTTTCGGACCTTGGAGACAGGCAATTTTTTGTTTATTACTGGTATTGCTAATTATTATTGTCTTTAGACTACATGTAGCATCCTGTCATTTGTAAGGAAGCCTCACCGATAAACTGCCATCGACTACGCGTGTTTAAGCGTCCACCATGAACTTAAAGAAGAGACAAGAATTGTGTCGAGAACGCTCCAATCAGCTTTGAGTTTGAAGAAGTACAATTTACAATGCTGTAGAATTATTCCGGTGTTCACTCCATGCAGGAATCCTGTGTCATAAACTTCTGGGGATCACAACTTAAGTACAGCACGGTCGCGATTATCCGGACCCCTTATTATCCGAATCCCTCTGTTATCCGAACAGCCAAAAATTCCCGTTCACTATAAAGTGATCACAAAATTGTCACATTTTTTTAAAAAAATCATTCAAAATTTTAAAAAAAATAGTCAAAATTAATCCAGTATACAAACATAAGATTAAAAAAAAATTCTAGTGACAAGATCAACAGTGTTTACATTAATCAAAACAAAATTTCTAATGTTATCGTATTGAGTTTGGTTATCCGAACAATTTGACTATCCGAACAGTCCCAACAATCAATGGTTCGGATAATCGCGACCATGCTGTATAATTAATTGTGTTAATTGATTTTACCTGAATAACGGGCGCTAGTAATATATGTTATTTGTTTGTTGAAGATCGAGCGATACAATGCATTTGGTGCTTCAAACTCCGTCGCTCCAACACCTAGCTGGGGTGAAAATAGTGGCCCATTTGTGGAGTCAACGAGACATTTTCACCCAAGTTTCGCGTTTGTCAGGTTACGAAATAAATAATGTCATGTATTTGTTTAATCAACGTTTAATCGCAAGTTTTATTATACTGTATCAGAAATGTTACTTTCGAATTTATCGAAAGTATTTTAAATAATCATTGTGCTCATTGACTC